>JAACNH010000042.1:362096-443951 GCA_019447015.1 Hymenochirus boettgeri | reverse complement strand
TTTTCATAATGCGTGTTCGCTTTATTTGAATTTGTTTGATGCATGTTTGCTTTTTCAATGATTCGCTTTTGTAATGGCGTGTGTTCGCTTTTTCAATGGTGTTTGTATTTAAAATGTGCTTTTGGCGCCTTTAATAGGCGTAGTCAGAATTATCATGCGAATATTATTTTTTCATTAATTTATGAAACTTTTATATTTTCTCAATTTGTATAAATTTACGTTTCCTAAATAATATAGAACAACTGCGATAGCAAAGGGAGAATGCTCAGGACTGTGTGTTTGCCTTGTCTGCGCCTGCTCTATGGGGGGACATAGTGAGTCTATGGCGTCTGAGGGTTATTTACCCTCTTTCCCAAACGAGCGCTCAGCCAAACAATGGCACATGGTGTAAATGTAGCATTTGTTATATTTATTGTTTTGAAGTATACATTTTAGTGGATTATGCGCATGCAACTTTTCTTCAACATTATGAAAATGCATGCAATTGCAGATAAATGTTGAATGCAAGCACTTCCCAAATGTAAGTTGCTTAGCCAATGCTGCGCATTGGAAATGGTCCCCAAATATTGGATTCCTGCCATTTACATTCAATGTGCATTTGGGAATGGCTTTGCACATGTGTTTTGGTAATTCCAGGTGTGTTTTTTTGCTTTTGCGCCTGCGTTTGTCCTCGTGATAATAGTTTATTTACACGTTAATGTGTTTATTACCGCATGTATTAAATGTGAATTTGGACTGTTCAAGCTTCAAAAATAATTTTGGGAGAGCCTCACAGGGGAAGTTCTTGTGATATGTCTTAAGTGGGTATTAGGTATTTTTTCCTTAAAGGGGAGATAAGAATTAAAGGGGAGGTTGGTGGGATAAACATTTAAGGGATTTTTGGCTTCCAAAGGCAAAGGAAGTTGTATGCAAAAAAGTCTACAATAATTTAATGTGATGGCCACACACCCCTCAGCTTTTAACCTTCCCTGCATATGAATTGGGGATTGGATATTGATTACAATACACTAGAATATTGTCTAAGCTGCCCATAGATTCTGAACACCAATTGGTCAGATCATCTCTAGAATAGACAAGTATTTTGCACACCAATTTCATATCTTGATCAAATGTCATTTAAAAAAGTATCTAAATGATGTAGAGGTAGAAACATGACAATTGTTAGATCAAATCTGAATCTGTATTTGGGTTTTCCCCGGATATTTGCAAAACATATTAATTACAAACATAAATAAGTAGAACAGTAAAAATAAAAAAAAAATTAAACTTTCTTAACATAAAAATATCGCTGGCGCTCCAAGCGAGTCCTGCGCCTCTTTAACGGCTGCAGCTCGGATTTTACAATATGCAGGTCGTTGCTAATAGATATTAGCATATCCATGACCCTGCCCGTTGGTGGGGGGGAGGCTGCAGATGAAAAGTCCAGCAGTAGAGGTGGGGATGGGGCTGGTGCAGGCGGGGATGGGGCTGGTGCAGGTGGGGATGGGGCTGGTGCAGGCGGGGATGAAGCTGGTGCAGGCGGGGATGAAGCTGGTGCAGGTGGGGATGAAGCTGGTGCAGGTGGGGATGAAGCTGGTGCAGGTGGGGATGAAGCTGGTGCAGGCGGGGATGGGGCTGGTGCAGGCGGGGATGAAGCTGGTGCAGGTGGGGATGGGGCTGGTGCAGGTGGGTTGGAACACCATCTGGTTCAGGCTGTCCCTCTTCCTCCTCCTCCTCCTCCTCCTCCTCCTCAGCCCTTTGCTCAGTATCTAGGATGTAGACAAACATACATTTGTTGATAATTCTAAGGCAATCTTAGCTGACATTATGAAGTTTAAAGTAATAGATAGGACGCCTTTTGTGCTGTGTATGTCCGGTGCTAAGACTAACCAGCACTAGGAATGTTCCATCAATTGCTAAGAGACAACAGTGGTTAGGAAAGGCAGAACACGTCATGGGTTTCACCATTGCATGCAATGCTAGTCCTTTGCAAAGTGCATACAATCAACCTTTTGGGGAACATTGCATACACTAGGAAAAGGGAGCACAGCGCAATGGACAATAACACATGTCAATGCGTAAGCACATGCTAAACACACTGGTCTGGAGTAGCGTGGCCTTCAGAGTAAGTTCAGACTACTATTTACTGTTGGAAGCGGTCACGATAACGGGCTGAGTGCACTACAATCGCAGTGGTATACACATAATAGGTATGGCATGCTCTACAATTGATGGATGGCACGTGCAGCACACGGCAGTGCAGTAGTGTGCATTTTTGACAGTGCAATAAGATTGGGACAAGGCCACACTAATGCACTTTTTAGGCATTAGGATACATTATATTTGTTACAATGTCAATAGCAGGTCCACACAAATGTTCAATGCGCATGTGATTATGCATCTGTTTCTGTTTAGGAAGCGCATGCAATCAGCAATATTGGTCCACATTTGCATGCATTTCCATAACGTCAAATGTGACAATTTCATGCAGAAAGGCACACAATGCACCAGAATTGCGCACACAATCATGTTCAATAATGTCCAAAAGGACGTTGCAGTGCGGATTCAGACTAAAAGCACATTAGGGTGGCCTATACCCAAAAATTTTAACAAACACCTATTGTGTTCATTATTTCTTTCTTGCATTTGCATAATGACATATTATTATATATTTTGTTTTCTCCATAAGAATCCTAAACTTACAACTTTACCACTTTTTTGTCACCTTTGAAAAGAAATGACACAAATAATAAATTCAAAACATCTACCTTCTGCCATTCTTTCTCTTATGCCTTTAACATATTGTGGCCTTCTTTTAAGGTCGCTCCAGCTGCGCTGTAGGTCCTTCAATGTGATATCCACGGCATATTTGTCACGAATTTTCACTCTTAGCCGCTCCATAATGCGTCTCTTTTTTTCTTGCCTTTGTATAGTACCTGAAGACACAGTATCGTACCTCTTTTTGGTGAGGTACTTCACCATCAACTTAATATACCTCCTTGTCATCTCGCCTTCTAGTTCGCTCTGTGTGAAAACAGCACGCCCCCTTTCTATGACGCACGCGGAAAATAAATGGCTGCCTTTCCGAGAGCAATTAAGGCGAAAAAAGACGAAAGTCGCGTTTTGTTTAGCGAATTCGCTTTTCTGTTCGCTTTGCGAGGGCGCTTGGGAAGTGGGCGTGACGTTTTCGCTCTCTATTCTTTGCCAAGATGACCAGGCAATACCTGAGGTTGATGGTCAAGTTCCTGACCAAAAAGCAGTATGATTTGCCTGTTGGGACTCCTAACAGGCTTGAAAGAAAAAGGGATATAATGGAGAGCCTGCAGAGAAAAAGGAAATATGGGCTGGATATTTCTTTAAAAAATCTCCAGAGGAACTGGAGTGACCTTAAGAGGAGGAGGCCCAGATATGTGCAAGACATAAGGAGCAGGATGTCTCATGGTAGGTTTCAAATACATATTAATATTGTGACAAATATATTCCTACATGTAATTTGTCAGGTTTAAAAGAGAATTTAGTAAGTTTATATAATTTGTCATTAAAGGGCATGTCCACCCCAAAATGTAACTTTTGATATGTGGTAGGGCATGCTCCCCCAGCCCCAACCGCATTAATATTATTGTTAGAAAGTCCCCCGGTTCTTACTTACCTGCCCTCTCTCCCCTGCTGCAGTGTTCAGGCCCTCTGCTTGCATGGAATTGAAAGCAGGGGGCGGGACCGGCAGCCGCATCCGTGATTGGCTGAGAGGCAGGGAGGGCTGCACTGAGCATGCCTCAACCTTGATGAGGTTGAGGAAGTCTCAGGAACAGCATGAGTCACACACTGCTCCTACACAGCAGTTTCCTGGACTTTGGAGGGGCACAGCAGGGGAACTATTTTGAGCAGGAATGTAAGGTAAGGATTGTTTAAATGTTTAAATCCAGATTCCATTTTGCACATCTTGCACATATCATGTATCACACCAGCCACGATTTGCAGACAACAGGCCGATTCACAGCACTTTGGTTGGAACATCTTGGCTGCTGTGGAGCAGGCGGCCGCAACACAAATCGATTGTTCATTCAGCAGAATTGGCTGAACAAACGATCGGATGTGCATGAAAATTCCCATCGATCACGTGATTCCCTATGGAAACACAATTGAGCATTTGCAAATTCAAACCCCCAAAAAATTGCTGCAAGACCAAAGGACGTTTGTCCCGGCCAAGCACTCACTCAGTAACAATACTCCCTCTGTAACAATACTCACTCAGTAACAATACTGCACATCAGAAGAGATTAGAGTCTGACCACTTCCCAGCACTTTTGGGTGTTTATCTGAAAATAGATGCTGGTGTGGGGCAGCCAGACGCGTCCAACATTGATCATTTATTTGTCCAGATCGGGCAGGGAATAATTTTAAATAATCAATGGACATTTGCACCGGCTGAGCACTCACTCATAGCAATCGCTCAGTTGGAACAAAAAGTCCTTCTGTGTTTACCCAGCCTTAAACAAACACATAACACAAAGGACAATCTAAAATTTATTTAAATGTTCATAATGTCAGCTAACATTAGATTAGACTTTACCAACAAAAGCTACATTTTGCTGAATTTACAGATGATGTTGGAGCAGCTGCTCCAGAGGAGGTGGAGGAGCAGGAGCAGGAGGAGGAGGAGATGGAGCCAGAGGAGGCGGAGGAACAGGAACTGCCGCAGCAGGAAGAGCTGCCGGAGGAGGAGGGGGAGGAGCAGGAGCTGCCACAGCAGGAGGAGCTTCCAGAGGAGGAGGGGGAGGAGCAGGAGCTACCGCAGCTGGAGGAGCTGCCGGAGGAGGAGGAGGAGGAGCAGGAGCTGCCGCAGCAGCAGGAGGAGCTGCCAGAGGAGGACCTGCCACAGCAGTATGAAGGACCGCAGCAGGCATCCCAGCTAGCGCAGGAAGTAAGGTTGCTGCGCTACCAGCAACAGGACCTGTTCGATATTATGATGGCTGACATAGCCTATATTAAAAAAAAAGTAGCTAGGTTGGAGAGGAGGAATGCCTTTTGTAATGCACCACAATAGTGGGATATTTTATTTTGTTTTATTTTACTTTTCTGTAACTTAGTTTTATTCTGGCCTCAAAAATGCTGCACATTTAAAAAAGTTGAATCCAAATGTAAAGTTGTCCGTCTCTTTCTTATTCATAAAACATTGAAATGCTATTTGATTATGAAATCAAGGTGGCCATACTATAATCAAACCTTCATTCTTCCTCCTGACTCCCCATTCAAGACTTCCAACAGGTGGGCCAGGAGGAAGGACTGTCGGTCACTGCCAAAGAAGACACGTCCAACAGATAGGCGGGACCGATTGTGTGGTCCATAGAGGGCAGCATGATTGCTCCTGATTTGTGGACATGACCAATTGTTCTTTCATCCAATTTGGAAGAACAAACCTTTGGCGATAGGGCAGAGCAGACATACAATAATTCTGCCCGACCAACCAAAACACTGAAATGACAGTCGGTCAGACACAAATCTTGGATAGTGTATACCTAGCTTTAGATAGATGAGAGGTTTGATGAAATGTCTGTCTAGTGTATGTGCAGATTATAAGCTTTACTATACATCAAGTTCCTAAGGAAGATATATTTTTTTATGTTGACAATGAAAAATATAAGCATTCCCTGACAGCACACTGCACACAGCACACTGCACACTGCAGGCAGGTAATGCTTATATTTGTCATTGGAAGCACACTGCACACTGCAGGCAGGTAATGCTTATATTTGTCATTGGAAAAGCTCTGTAGGGCCTGTTGCTTTACAGAATTCAGGGTGTAAGGGAAAGCGTATAAGTGGGATACTTTGTACTCAACATTAAAATGCCGGATTGGTGAGAATCTGACTACCATATGGGAGTAAAAAAGCTTAACAACCCTGTCAAACAAAGTTTACATTAAATAAGGTTGAATGAAAATTAGCCTCAAATATTGACCAATGTGCAATTTTATACCTTCATAATATGTCATTACAAAGAAGACAAAAAATACGATTATTATAATTAGCGATAAGGTGCGAAAACTGTTTCGCGGTCAATTAACGCAATCTTTATAAATCGCATTAACGGTCTTTTTCGCGAAATAAATAGCATTAAGGAAAGCGAAAACTTTTTGCACCTTTATAAATATGCCCCAAAGTCTGGACTTTCTTTGCTGTTTTTTTTTTTTTTTTAAAGTACAAATTTACGTTAAAATTAATTTCGTGAATTATGCATGTATGAACGAAATACTAACACCAAATACCACAGGTGTTGGGTAATGGGAGGCCACAGCTTTTAATAACACAATTCGATTAATATGTTCACTTTCTAAGTTATTTGTAGACATCCTTGCAAATTAAATGATCCCAGCTGTACCCAAAGCTTAAAGGGCAACTAAAGCCACAGAACAACACTGAACCAGAAGGCAGAACACCTTGATATAAAGCCAGTAATCCGTGTCTTACCTCTCATTTTGATATGGGTGTTGGGAAATTTACCTAAATAATATATGGTTTTTGCTTAACATCACAGCATTCTAATGTCACACAGTCTGGTCAACGACCATTATGTTCTGCCCATGCTCAGTCCTTAGCTATGGCAGAAATTCTTACAGTTGGTCACACCCATCAATAATCTCTAGCCAATCCTTTTATGGGGCAGATAAAGCAAGGAAGCATGTGACTGAGGTCAGGAGGTGTGGTCTGACTCTGCACATACACACAGATACTTAATTCAGTTCTTAACAGGCTTACATTTATTTTAATACAATTTACTGAAGTCATATTATATAGCTTATTGGTGTTTTTAGGGGGGTTGTTTTCAGATTCTGGAGTATAAAAAATGGATTTAGTTCTCCTTTAAATGCCATGCCTCTGGATCCCTAGAGAGGGCAAGCTACGGTTCCAAACACCATCCCAAATCGTTCAGCGGATTCTCCTAGTGCTCTAATGGAACTAAGTAAGAATATTGTCCTCTGAGACACTGGGATGCTATATCTGGGTAGGAGGGTAGAAATTATGACCACTTCTGATTCCCCGTTTTTTGTAAGGCTTTATTTGCCCTTTAAATGAACAGCACAATTCCTATACAGTAGTCCCATACAGTAATAGCCAAATCCAGTATGGGTATTACTGTATGGGAATTCTGCTGTCCATTTAAAGGGCAAATAAAGCCTCAAAACAATACAGAATCAGAAGGCAATCTTTAACAATAGATACCATCCTCCTGATTCTGTATAATTTTGAGTTAGTTGCCCTTTAAATGTAGTGTAAATCCCACACAGTAACCCCCAATTCCTCTCAGCTCCAGATTTGGAGTTGCCGGGAGTTGTAGTTTCCAAACATCTGCAGTGGCCACCTCACTCCCACCAATGTAGACCACTCCAAAAAACATACAGAGGAGCTAACCAGTCCCCAATACTTGCAAATAGGGGTAAAACCTTCTTTAGTTGCTCATATAACAAACTAACCTTTTTGGTTGGTTTGTTATATACACAAATAAAGGAGGTTTGTGGAGCGAGCGGACGCCAGATTACTTACACGGTAAGTGGTTGACTCGAGTATAAACTGAGGCTCAGGGGCATATTTATAAAGGATTGTCTTTTTCGGCAAATAATTAGCGCAGCACATCGTAGCGAAAATAGCACCATTTGGGGCTTTGTTTCGCCTTATTTATAAAAAAGCGGAAAAGACACACTTTGCGTCTGAAAAAGACGGACGGGCGCGATAAAGAGCGAAAAGTATCGCAGCGAAAACTTAACGCATCTAAGAAAACTGCATTGCGAAAACCATTTGAAACCAGAAAAGCCCACTAGAAAATTATGTAAGGTTCAAAATGGCCACCTCACATTTACCAAGAAGTCAGCCATGTCTTATTTAGCCAATCTTTTTTAGAATTTCTCAATTGGAATACAATTCTCTTTTGCACTGCACATTCGCTTTTCCAAGGCATATTACATTCTAATGCGCGATCGCCTTTCTAATGTGTGTTCGCTTTTTCAAGGCATATTCCCCATTATAATGTACGATTGCCTTTCTAATGTGCGATGGCTTTTCCGGTGGCTCCCAGCAACCTCAGCAGGGCACAGGGACAATGACCCAATTCCTTTCTGTCCTGTATTTTTTGTTCAATGCCACATTGAATGTTCCTCCGCTCTCCACGCTGCCTGTGTTGCTTCTCATCCAGCTGCTCACGCAATTATATTGCCACAGGCCACAATCAGGACCTCCTCCTCACTCATTTTCTCTACCCACAATGATCTGCTTAATCTGCTGGTTTAAATAGTGTTTGTTATCAATCAAACTTTATTGTTCCTGTTTTATAAAGTCGGTCCAATTTGTGTCCAAATAAGGGAAAACCACATCCGATCTTTGTTAGTGACTAGCCAGCTGTTAAACACTATTGGCACTATATTTCAATTATACGGAAATTTGGAGAAACTAAAACCAAGAAAGTGAACAACATGCCTATTCACCAGAAAAAACGCCCAGTCGAAAGACGAACGCGCATGCGCATTCAAAAGACGATTGCGCATTAAAAAAGCGATCACGCATTCAAAAGGCGATCGCACATTCAAAAGGCGAACGCGCATTATGAAAGCGAAAGCACATTAGCAAGATGAGCGGGTAGGACGGCGAACGCGCATTCAAAAGGCGATCGCGCATCAACAAGACGAACAGACAATGATTTTTTAAAGGGGGAAGCCAAACCAGCGCGTTTTTTGCGTTTGTGTCCGCGTTTTGCATTGATTTCAGATTGCATGTCCGTTCGCTTTTGGAGAATATCAGGGAGATTCAATAAAAGTTCTTATTGTTTAAAATGTTGGTAATTTTGCCCCAACCAATCAGATCTTATTTAACATGTGAAAGCTAACATCTGATTGGTTTGGGCAAAATTAGCACCATTTTCAACGATATGAACTTTTATTGAATAACCCTGTATATGCGTTCACCATTTTGGATGCATTAACGCATGAGTTTCCATAACGCAAGACGGAAAAACGCATGCATAAAATAAATACGTTCAACCATCACGGCCAATAGCGCTTGCAATTTTGTGTCCCGTTCCTATGCGTAGCAGTGTGTCCTGAGCTAGGTTGAGGCCACACTGCAACGCGCATGAATCGCACACCAAATCACAAACACTATTGCACACAATTGTGCGCGCGAGCCTTCTGCATTTGGCGTTTGCGGGTGCAATTTCAACTTTTTCGGTTATGGAAATGCATGCATTAACGGCAAAAAATGGTGAACACATGTGTTAACCAAAAGGGAAATGTATGCACAATCGCATGCGCGTCAGAAATTGAGGAACCTGAGGCGTTCCCGCAATTTCCATTTTACCCAAAACGCATGTGCATTTGCGTGCGAAAACGTGTGAAAAAAGCGCAAGTGTTGCCTAGCCCTTATTAACTAAAAAGAAGAGCATAAAGCACGCACCCCGAATGCTAACAATTGACCTCGCATTGTAAATGAAAAAATGAGCCTACATTGCAAATGCTAAAACACACCGAGAAAGAAGGGGGTGACGGTGCGTTCACGTGAACGACAAAATAGCAGAACTCATTTGAAGTCCAAGCTACAATTATTCCTATACAGTCCAAATGGAAAAATCGGTATCTTCATCTTGTGTTCCAAAAACATGTAAGACAATTTGTCTGAATGGCTTTTACATTTTTGTTGCCTTAAAAATCAGGAACCAATCCAAATTCCCAACAGACAGGATCCAAACATGCCTTTTCACTCAAACAATGACTTTTCACCACCTTCAGGGTCGCGCTAATCTTTCGCTCTTTTTAACACAAAAACCACCTTTAACTCTTTTATAAATTGCGTTACGCCTTCGCTAAAATTATCCTTGCGAAGTTAAGCGAAAAGGGTGTTAGCGATAGCTTGCGGAAACGGTTTCGCCATTCGTTAACGCTACCTTTATAAATAGCGTTAACGGTCTTTTTGGCTAAAAACCATGCGAAAAAGCGAATGCGAAAACATTTCGCTACTTTTCGCTCTTTTATAAATATGCCCCTCAGTTTTCAAGCTGTTTTTAAAGCCTGAAAGCCTCGGTTTATTCTCGGGTATATACGGTAGGTAGTGTAGGCAG
This sequence comes from Hymenochirus boettgeri, assembly GCA_019447015.1. Classification (NCBI taxonomy): domain Eukaryota; kingdom Metazoa; phylum Chordata; class Amphibia; order Anura; family Pipidae; genus Hymenochirus; species Hymenochirus boettgeri. The sequence continues at coordinate 433,871 of JAACNH010000042.1, read as the reverse complement.
GGTTGTAGGGCCATCACACCAACAATCCCAGTTTCCCCAAGACAGACCAGGTTTGAATGATCTGTCCCAGAGTCCTGGGAAACTTTGCAAAGTCCTGCGATGGGTGGGATTGGGTGTTTCTTGGGTGTGACCATGAAGCTTACAGTATGGCTGGGTGATCTGGGTGTGGCCAGGTTTTCCAGGTCTTCGGTTGGGAGATATAATTAAACATTTCCATGTTCTATTTAACAGTTACATCGTTATACGACAATCCCTCAGTGTGAATACGGAAGTGATCGCTGGTTCTGTTTTGAGGGAGATGGAGATTATTACTCTGGATATTACATTAAAAACTATTTAATTACTGAGCATGAAACAATTAAACAGAGGGTGGGTAAAATATCACATGGAAGATCGTCAAATGTGAATGTGAAAATGAGATCAGATTTAATACAATGGAGGAACAACACGGTAAGAACCTATCATTGTCTCTTTATACGATCCATATGATCACAATATGATTAATTATATCATATCCCTATAATAATATAGAAGCAGTCAGGGAAACATTTAGTCTCCCACCTTGTCCCCACGTCCCCCATCAGTTTGAACAATGATCTGATACACACATAAGGAAATTTAAAGTGATACACCACACACCTTTCTTTATCTTCCATGGAACATGATCAGTGACATGAATGGTCTCCAAGCTGTGTAAACATCCCTGGGATATTGGAAAGTAAATGCATGCACATGCGTTTTGGACATAAATGGCGTTTGGCAATCCACCACGTCAGAATACAAATACATGCATGACTATTGGCTGAAATGAACGTTTATCATGGGTGTATTGTCCGTGCCATTGCACATGCATATGGACCCTTAGTCTCTTGTCTTCTACCATAAAGGGTCACCACGTCCATGAAGCAGGGTGAAAATGCTGCACTCGGTATGTTCAATAAAATCAATGGCAATCGAGAGCTCAGCGTTATTGACTTCTATTGTAAGGGGAGCATCACTGTAAGCAATTTGCTCCTGTTGCCACTCCCCCTAGCCTCGCTATTGCTACTACACTATAAAAAACAGAATTTTTAAAAAATCCTTATATGGAAGTTTTTCCTATACATTGTAAGATTCTTCTCTAGTAAGTTGTATTTAGTATATGTAAGTAATAGATTCTGTATCAAAGAAAGCTTCCATGTAGTTGCCAGTAAATAAACCACGCCATGTTGGATTCATAAAGCCACGCCCCAGTGTTTACTTCTTGATGCACAGAGTTTCTGTCTTCTGTTTCTAATTATAATGTTTCTAAATGTACCTGTATTTTATGTTGTATCTGTAGTGGTACAACATGTAAATGCCATTTTTTAGAAACACACAGCCCACAATGTCACAGGTTCAAATTCCCTGGATTATCTATAAAACAATACAAAATAGCCTGCTCCCTGAGTTTATTGCTTTTTTGTTTGTTTTGTTGTTGTATATTTACAAGTCTGTGTTGCTGGCACACTAGCCAGTGTTGTTAGCCCTCTAGTTTACCAGCCAGTGTTCATTAGCCTTCCGGTTCATTACCCAGTATAGTCAGCACTCCAGTTCATTACCCAGTATTGTCAGCCCTTCAGTTCATTACCCAGTATTGTCAGCCCTCCAGATCATTAGCAGTGTTAGCCCTCCTGTTCATTTCATTACCAATATTGTCAGCCTTCCAGTTTATTAACCAGTGTGAGTCAGCCCTCCAAACCATTACCAGTGTCAGTTCCTCAGTTCATTACCCATTATTTTCAGCCCTCCAGTTCACTAGCAGTGTCAGCCATTATTGTTAGCCCTCCAGTTTATTACCCATTATTGTTAAATCTCAAGCTCATTAGCAATGTCATCCCTCCAGTTCATTAGCCAGTAATGTCAACTCTCTGGTTCACTACCCACTATTGTCAGCCCTCCAGTTCAATTACCCAGTATTGTCAGCCCTCCAGATCATTAGCCAGTGTTAGTATGTCCTCCAGTTCATAATCCACTGTTGTCAGACCTCTAGTTCATTAGCAGTGTTATCTCTCACATTTATTAACCCAGTATTGTCCTCCCCCCAGATCGTTAACTAGTGTTATTCGTCTCTCCAGATCATTTTCCAGTATTTTCAGACCTCCAGTTCAGTAGCCAGTGTTAGTCAGCCCTCCAGCTCATAACCAGTGTCAGCCCTCCAGTTCATTACCCAGTATTTCAGCCCTCCAGTTCATTACACAGCATTGTCAGTCCTTTATAATCCTATATAGAGAGGTGTAAACCTACATGGAATTCAGAAGTCATCGGGAGTACAAGAAGATGGAAGAAGATAGAAGACTCCAAGATCAAGACAGCAACATCGGCAATGATGGTTTTATTAGCGGCCGAGGTGACATCGCTGGCATCGGTGATGTTGGTGTCATCTGTGGTGACATCAGCGGCAGCAGCAGAGACCTGAAAAGATCCTTTTTAGGACCATGGGTGGTACCATATTCAAGCTGCATGACCCCCTTGTAAAAGGGGACACTTATCAATGTCAAGGAGGAGGGGCCCGATTCCAGCTGAGAGACTCCTTAATCCCCAAAAGGTCATTCCCAGGGCCACAATGGACCTGGTAGGGCAGGGTCCTAGTACAGCCAAGCCCTTGACACACCCCTGCACTTTTAGCCAATCGCACCACGTTCAGCAGTTTTTTAAACAGCTGATCGCACATACATAGCAAAAGGTAAGCACGATAAGTTGATTGAAACTACTGCTGGTTCGGTATAGTACTTTACTTACATATGTGTGATCAGCTGTTTGAATCTACTGTCCGAAAAGTCCAACTCAAACTCCGGTTCGAGTTCTAGTCCATCTTTAGCCAAGACGTCTAAAAGACGCTGTTAAAGGGACACTAAACTCAAAAAAAAAAAACTATTTGCCATCCGTTTGTATTATTCACAGGGAGGTGAGAACGCTTATTCCCACCTCCCTGTGAATAATATTACACTCGGGGGACCTGGAACTTACCTTACCCGCCGCTCCACTTGCAGCCCCTCAGTCACTGACAGCCGCTATGTCCCGACCACGCGTCCTATCTTAGGCGCATGCGCACCAATACAAAAGATAGGGCGGCGATCGGGAGAGAACAGATGTTCAGTGACTGAGCGGCTGCGAGTGGAGCGGCAGTAAGGTAAGTTCCAGGTCCCCCGAGTGTAATATTATTCACAGGGAGGGGAGAATAAGCGCTTGCAAATAGTTTTTTTTTTGGATTTAGTGTTCCTTTAAATTTAGGTAAGAGGAGGACGTTTAATAGATTTTAAGAAGTGTATGATATGGTGTTTGTTTGTTTTCTAGCTGTAAAACCCACTACATATTCCATGATGGTGCACATGATCCCCTTGTTTTTGATTGTAGTTTTAGTTTATTTGAACAGTCACCTAAATTGTAAATCCATCATATTTTAGGCAACTCATAAAATTGGTTCTGAATACGATATCATGCATAACCAGTCTTAAAGGTGCCCATGCACTATTACTTAGCCCATGCACGATCACCTCACAATCGACATTACATGGCCGTTGCCCTGTGATGCAGTAAATCCCTTTGCAATATGCTAGGCTTTGTATCTATCCTTGAAAGGTGGTAAGTTTGTCGCTACGTGGTACAGGAAAACTTGTCTCTATAACATAACTGCCCTGCACTAGTTTTGAAAATTTTGCCAATGCAAAATTAGTTTAAAGGGCAACTATAGTGAGAAAATTGTTTTTTTTTAATTCCTTCTAATGTATCCTATAAGTTATCCCAACCACCAGGGTACCTTTAGTTTCTTTAAATTCTACATAGTCCCCGAGATATAAGCCTTTGAATATGCTGTGATTTGTAGGAGCTGCTACACCTCATCTGTCACTCAAAGGCACACACCCACACAATCCAAAGCTCCCCTGCAGTACTGTCACACACTCCCTCACCCACACTATATGTACCATGTGCAATATATAGTCAAATGCTGTAGTGCTAAACACAATCAATAAACCATTAACCCAGCAATATGAGCATAACACACTATAAAACAGCCCCTCCCCCCCCAAAAAAAACTTATATACATACAAAACCAGTGACTCAAATGGAACACTAATACAGTATATATAATACAGTAATACAGACTATATACCAAACAAGACACACAGTGCAATGTATGAAATATATAGACTAAAGCAACTGAAATGTAACAGGACAACAAGCAGTGTCACTGTGTTTGTGAAGGTCTCTCACTACAAGCTGCTGTTACACTGACTCTCTCTTCAGTGATTATGATCTCAGCTAAGCAGGGGGAGAGATATGAACTTTAGGTAAAAAGTAAATAACAATTAGCAAATTTAGAGAACAGGCAGAGTTCAGTAACTTACTTGTAAAGAATCTCATCACCACTTGTCCTCCTCTCTCCCCCTCTGCCCCTCCCTTCAGCATATTGCTACTTTATTCCACACTTTGATTGCTTGCAGTCTAGCTCTGGAAGGGAGGGGTCAACAGGATGTCAGCACTTCATTTAAAGTCCTTTCTACTGACAATGCTCGGACTCTGTATACAGCCCGTCACTGCTTGAGGGGGAGTAGACAGAGAGGGGAGGGGGACTACACAGCTTGGTACAAACTTCTGCCAGTGTGAAGAAACGAAGCCACACAGAAACATGAAAGTAAGGCAGCTTATACTAAGTGATCTATACATTGTATACAGACAAAGTTTTTTTTTCACTATAGTTGCCCTTTAAATCTGACTGTAACCCAATCACAGTCATTTTAAGGACAACTCCACCCTCATAAGAACATCTTTTAGAAAGAATGGCCTCTTTAAAATATGTTGATATATCATACTTTGTCCTATGAATTTATTACTGTATGTCTCCTATGCTTCTGGATGCCTCATGGAAAATGAGCAATTTAGAAACCTCCAAATAGCAACAAATTGTCACACAAGAGCCACAAATAGCATGTGCCAACTGTGATTTATTGGAGATACCAGCACGACATGTTTCAGGCCAGTGTGGTCTTTCCTCAGGTGCAATTTAGAAACCTGTACTGAGCCTGTAAAAGTCACCTGTCACTGCTGGGTGGAAAGTTGATACTTATAGGGCTATGTACCGAGAGCCGTTATCACTCTCTATCACCTCCCCTAGGCAATGGCTGGAGCCAATAACGGTTCTCAGTGCATAGTGAATGGGGTTTTCCCATTCCGAAACTTTAACTTTATCGTCTCGGTACATAGCTTGTGGTGGTTACGTATCTTCACAACCACCATTAATTATGTCTTAAAGTCACGTTAATCCTTGGTACACGGGTTAAAGTCACGTTAATCCTTGGTACACGGGTTAACGTGTCTTTAAAACGTAAAAAGCCTTTTGTGGCTTTCAATACATATCCCTATTAGTGTTCAACAATCAGTCAAATGTTACCAGTATACTGTTCCAAAGTATCCTGAAGGATGGTAATGGTGGTTACACACTGTGATATAATTTACAGTATCCAGGGCAGATGAGATAAAACAGTAATCACGACCACATTGTTACAACACGCTTCCAATCCAGCTAAGGAACTCCTGGTCACCAAAACTTTCTTCACCTGTGCACTCTTGCAGGACTTGGATTGCCGGACCACTCCTCTCGGGACTGCTCTCTCACGTGTATCAGCATGTCACTGACCCACCGATCTCTACCACTGGAGGCTTACGAGCTTTAGCATACCACCTGTAACTCCTCACCTACTCTGCTGATTCACGTTTCTCCAGGAAGCACCGGGCTTTGTTATTAACCCATTAGCAGGGCACCAGAATTTTAGGTGCTAGACATTATTGATTAGATGTTTATATTATATGGTTGTGCTGAGGCATTGTGTTACAATATATACTAGCAGTTGTGCCCAGCGTTGCCCGTATACACTTGTTTTTGTTATGTGTAGAGAACTCGAATCCGAGTTCGAGCCAAACTTTTGAGTTCCGGATGGACCCGGACTTCCCAAACTATCCCGGGCTCGGACTTTCGATATTTCCCGGACTTTCGATGATTTATTGAATGTTTGACCGTTCGAACAGTCGAAGATTCGATAAATCATTGAATTAAAAAACAAATAAGTGCCCACATGTCCAAAATCACCCAATGGCATCTAATTTGAGAATTGCCAGCCCCCTGGGTATAAAAGGCCAGCGCTATTTTGACAATGTGTTGGAGTGTGTTTAGTGGAGACCTGACAGTGTAGGAGTTGGAGAGAGATTTTTGTGCTTTTTGAGCTTTTTTTGAGCTTTCTGTGTGTGGATTTCAGTGTGGTGGTTTAGCACTTGTTGTTACCCACCCCTGTATTCACACATCTTGAGACCCAACAGTCCTTTTAAGGACTAACCTTCCTTGGGAGACCCAAAAGTCCTTTTAAGGACTAACCTTGTGAGACCCAAAAGTCCTTTTAAGGACTAACCCCCCTGTAAGTCCTTTGGACACATTTTGTGTTAGACCTTTTAGAGGTCTAGGTTTCCTGTGTTTTTGTTTGTCTTTCTGTATCTGTGTGTCAGTGTCTGTGTGTTTTGTGTAACTGACAGTGCTGCCTTTAGCAGCAATCAGCAGCTTTTGCTGTCAGTTGTGTCTGTGTCATATTTGTGCTTTTAGTGTAAAAAAAAAAAAAATCTGTTTGGAAAAAAAAAGTTTTTATTTGTGTGTTACTGTGTGTTTTATCCTCTTTGTTGTAAAAATATATAAATATATATACTTTTTTTGGTAAAAATTTGGGAGAGGGAAATGCCTGGCAGGGCAAGAGGGAGAGCCAGGAGCAGGGGTGCTTCTGCACGTGGAGGGAGAGGGAGAGGGAGAGGAGAGCCTACTGAAGGCTCTGGCCAGGAGCTACCTGGCCCTTTGCAGGGCAGCCGGGTTACCGTACCCGATATGTTTAGGGGTAGCCGGGCTAGGGATATCCCTTCTGATCAAGGAAGGCGGGTAGTAGAGTGGATTACTCAGCCTTCGTCATCCACCTCCTCACAGGCACAGAGCAGCTGAGCTGCTACTGTAGATACTGGGCCTGCTCCTTCCTCACCTGAGGCTCCTACTGTGGGCATGGAACCTGATCCGCTCTATCAGGAGTTCGTTGCCCACATGACCCATACCTTCGGGGATCCGGAGGAGGAGTCTCGGGATCTGTTTTCGCACACTATGTGTGGGGCTAGTGTGATTGAGGAGGAGCCCGAGGCGGAGGAAAGTGCTCAGTGCACAGGGGGACAGGAGGCTGACGATGTCACGCAGCAGTCCGTGAGCAGCCAGGGAACTATTGTAGGGGGTGAGGTTCCAGATGCTGCTGCTGCTGCTATTAGTGACACAGCCTCCAGTATTGAGGAGGTGGAAGTGGACGATGAGGTCACCGATTGTTCATGGGTGCCACAAGTGAGAGAGGAGGAGGATAGTGGCCCTGAGGGGGAGCCCTCAGAGTGTTAGCATGAGCCTGAACCCAGAGGCAGGACAGGGGTCAGTGGTAAGGGCAGAGGCAGTACGTCTAGTGCACCTAGTGCTGCTCGTGGAGGTATGGCACCAAGCCACCTGGTGCCAGTGCCCCCCAATGGCAGGTGACCTCTGCTCCTGTGCGTGCCGGTGGCTCTGCTCTATGGGAGTTCTTCTCATTGGCTCCCGGTGACAACATGGTTGCAGTGTGCAGTCTGTGCCTGCAGCGTGTTAGCCGTGGGAAGAACACAGCAACTCTGGGCACCTCTTTTATGAGGAGGCATATGATGCTCCACCACTTTGCCTGGTGGAGGGAACATGCAGGCACCCATGTGTTCCCTTCCTCGTGCCCAGGTAGCCACCGTTTCTCCTCCTCCTCCTCCGGTCCCATCAGCTACTTCCTCGGTGGAAGTTAGGGAGGAGAGGCAGCCTTTGGCCCCAGCACGGGGTGTTAAGAGGCCTCTTGACACTGCTGCTAGGTCATCAGGTATAATGCAGGTCTCCCTTACCCACTTGTTGAAGCAGAGGCAGAAATTGGCCGCCAGTCACCCCCAAGCTCAGCGTCTCACAGCCGGCTTACTCAAACTCCTGGCAGTGCAGCTGCTACAAGTTAGCCTGGTAGACAGTGCAACATTTAGGGAGTTTGTGGCTATTGGCACACCACAGTGGCAGGTGCCTGGTCGTAGGTACTTCCCCAAAAGGCAGTAACAGCCTTGCACGACCATCTGCAGGGCAATATATCTGCTTCGCTAGACCAGAGTGTGGGTAAGAGTGTCCACATTACTATGGACGTGTGGTCCAGCAAGTACGGCCAGGGGCAGTATGTCTCATTTACCGCCCAGTGGGCTATTCTGCTAGCCCGAAGAGATGCGGGACACAAGTGGTAAGATAGTGGTAGCACCACATATACACCCCCCTCCTCATCCGGTGAGTCCTCTTCTCAGGCAGCCCCATGTCCCCCCAGAGCCTATGCTTCATGCCATGTGAGACGGTGCCATGTAGTGTTGCAGATTCTGTGTCTCGGTGATAGGAGCCACACCGGGGTAGAGTTGCTGGTAGTACTGCAAGGGCTGGTTGTCCAACGGTTCCTCAACAAGTACCCTGCTCTGCAGGAGGTACTGAGGATGGGTAGGAGGGTGTCCAGTCACTTCAAGTGGTCATACACGGCCACAGGTTGTCTGGTCGAGTTCCAGCAGCAGCACAGTCTGCCACAGAACCGCTTGATTTGTGACGCCCCCACCCACTGGAACTCTAGTCTTATAATGCTGCTGAGGCTGCTCCAGCAGAAGCGAGCCATCATGGACTATTTGTATGAGTACGAGTCTAGATCAGGCTATGGGGACCTGGGATTTCCAGGCAGTGGCTGCTTATTCAGGATGCCTGCCAGGTGATCACTCCATTTGAGGAGGCCACCAGAATGGTAAGCCGCGATGAGGCCACCATAGCGTATACCATCCCACTGGTGTTCCTCCTTGAGCACACCCTGCACGGCATACTTGACAGGGCGCTAGCTGTCGAGCAGCAGCAATTGGAAGAGGAAGACGCAGACACAGTGGTGCTTTCTGAGCCCAGGCATCAAGGTGCAGAGCAGCAGTCCGATGAGGAGGGGGATTTAGGTGATCTGGACCGAGAGGAAATGAGGCATTCCTCTAGGGGGATGTCTCAACCCTCTGTGGTTGTTGAGTGGTTGAGTCCGATACTATTGTCTTAAGTGATGAAGAGGACATGGGGTCCTCTGCGTTCGTCACTTTGCGGCATATTGGTATGTATATGCTGCAATGCCTATGCAAGGACCCCAGGATTAAGGCCATCAAAGAGAAGGAGCAGTACTGGGTGGCCCCCCCTTATAGATCCCCGCTATAGATCCATCGCAGAGGGAAAGCAGAATGTAGCAGTACGAGGCGACACTGCTACATTGCCTCTGTTCGGCTTTCCCAGGTGCTGGCAGGCCTACAGCACCTGATGGTGGGAATGAGCAGGGCTCACGTCCCCCTGTGCCTGAGAGGAGAAGCAGCAGCTCTGGAGGTTGGCTTGCGGCTAACTTCAGGCTGTTCTTCCAACCACAGCTGCCAGGCACATCTACTGGCAACTCTACTAGGCAATACCTCAGTCACCAGGTTACCGATCCAGGGCCGATGTAGTCACTTCAGAGACTGAGGATCCACTGAACTACTGGATGTTGAGGCTGGATATATGGCCTGACTAGGCACAGTATACCATGGAGGTCCTTTCATTCCCAGCATCCAGTGTCCTTTTGGAGAGGGCCTTCAGTGCGGCAGGGGGTGTTGTAACAGAGAGGAGGACCCTTCTCTCCACTGAGAATGTGGACCACCTTACATTCATCAAGAGGTGTGGATCACATCTCAGTACAGCACCCCTATTACTGATGCCCGTGACTGAAGGCCTCTTGCCCCTGGCCACCCGTACTGCTCCTTCTGCCTCATTTTCCACCTTGAGTTTAGCTGGCAAATGGCTAATTTTTTCTATTGGTAGGGCCATTTATGGTCCTACCTTGCTCTACAGCATTCAAGTTGTAAAATTACAAATGCTCTTTCGCAACAGCTACCCTGTGGCAAATTTTTCTACGGTTGGGTTGATCCTACTTGGCCCAATAAAAAAATCCATACTTGCTCTCCTGTCTCTCTCTCCACGAGGCACCTTTGTGGTGTCACCAACTCTGACCATGTCATACTCAACACGCTCATACGGATCTGTTCATGAAGAGTATCCCCTTCCCCACTTTCCCTTGCACAAAGCATACTCTGAGGGAGAGAAGCCAATGGGGTATGGGGTCTGTCAGGTGGGGCCAAGCCTGCCTGGCTCCGCAATAATGTTGTCAAATTGCAGTGGGTCTACTGCTACTCAATGGTGCTGTTCCTACAAACCCTTTCCCCTTCCCCACTTTCCCTTGCATGAAGCATACTCTGAGGGAGAGAAGCCAATGGGATGTGGGAAAAGCCTAAATAATTATGTTTGTAGTCATCTGTAAAGATAAAACTCAAAGATTTGTTTAGTTCAACTTTTTTAGTAAATGTAATCACCTGTTACTTTGGAATAATAATAATAATAATGACAAACAAACATGGAGCTAGCTGGACCTCATTTTCTTTTATTATTAACCCTTTCAGTGCCAGCAGATTTAAATTTTTTTTTTTGCGTTAACTGACAGAAGAATTTTCAGGATTTTGCCCTTAATCGCTATAGACTAATTTTACAGTAGGAAACCTTGCAGTAAATCAGGAATATTATACATTGTTTTTTTCAGCACAAAGTCTACTTTAACATGGTAACAGAATTTTGTAACTTTTCTGGAAATTTTACTGGAATTATGGGTAAAATATGTAAAAAAATGAAAAATTTGCAAATTTTCATGGATTTTTCCCATTTTTATTTATAGTTATCTTAAGGTTACACACAAAAATCTTACTGTTTCTAAAAGCTCAGATACTCCCGAGTACGATACCAGATATATGTAGGTACCCGACTTTTCCTGTACAGGAGAACCCCCCAAACTAAAACTGCACCTTCAAGAGTATTACACCAAATTAAAATGTATAACCACTACTGACGGTTAATATAGAATATCTACCAAATTACCTATAATATCCCCACACGTAGATTGTAATGTAAACCACTACTGACATTTATCATAGAATATCTACCAATTAATTATATATCCCCCACAATGAGATTGTAATGTATAACCACTACTGACAGTTTATCATAGAATATCTACCAAATTAACTATATATCCCCCACAAGTGAGATGTAATGTATAACCACTACTGACGGTTATCATAGAATATCTACCAATTAACTATAATATCCCCACAAGTGAGATTGTAATGCATAACCACTACTGACAGTTATCATAGAATATCTACCAAATTAACTATAATATCCCCACAAGTGAGATTGTAATGCATAACCACTACTGACAGTTATCATAGAATATCTACCAAATTAACTATAATATCCCCACAAGTGAGATTGTAATGATAACCACTACTGACAGTTATCATAGAATATCTACCAAATTAACTATAATATCCCCACAAGTGAGATTGTAATGTATAACCACTACTGACAGTTAACATAGAATATCTACCAAATTAACTATAATATCCCCACAAGTGAGATTGTAATGTATAACCACTACTGACGGTTATCATAGAAATCTACCAAATTAACTATAATATCCCCACAAGTGAGATTGTAATGTATAACCACTACTGACAGTTATCATAGATATCTACCAAATTACTATAATATCCCCACAAGTGAGATTGTAATGTATAACCACTACTGACAGTTATCATAGATATCTACCTACCAAATTAACTAATATCCCCACAAGTGAGATGTAATGTATAACCACTACTGACAGTTATCATAGAATATCTACCAAATTACTATAATATCCCCACAAGTGAGATTGTAATGTATAACCACTACTGACAGTTATCATAGAATATCTACCAAATTAACTAAAATATCCCCACAAGTGAGATTGTAATGTATAACCACTACTGACAGTTATCATAGAATATCTACCAAATTACTATAATATCCCCACAAGTGAGATTGTAATGTATAACCACTACTGACAGTTTATCATGAATATCTACCAATTAACTATAATATCCCCACAAGTGATATGTAATGATAACCACTACTGACAGTTATCATAATATCTACCAAATTAACTATAATATCCCCACAAGTGAGATTGTAATGTATAACCACTACTGACAGTTATCATAGAATATCTACCAAATTATCTATAATATCCCCACAAGTGAGATTGTAATGTATAACCACTACTGACAGTTATCATAGAATATCTACCAAATTAACTATAATATCCCACAAGTGAGATTGTAATGTATACAACCGCTCGACAGTTATCATAGAATATCTACCAAATTAACTATAAATCCCCACAAGTGAGATTGTAATTTATAACCGCTACTGACAGTTATCATAGAATATCTACCCAATTAACTATAATATCCACACAAGTGAGATTGTAATGTATAACCGCTACTGACATTTATCATAGAATTCTACCAATAACTATAAATCCCCAAAGTGAGATTGTAATGTATACCACTACTGACAGTTAACATAGAATATCTACCAAATTACTATAATATCCCCACAAGTGAGATTGTAATGTATAACCACTACTACAGTATCATAGAATATCTACCAAATTAACTATATATCCCCACCCAAGTGAGATTGTAATGTATAACCACTACTGACAGTTATCATAGAATATCTACCATTAACTTAATATCCCCACAAGTGAGATTGTAATGTATAACCACTACTGACGTTATCATAGAAATCTACCAATTAACTATAATATCCCCACAAGTGAGATTGTAATGTATAACACACTATGACAGTTAACATAGAATATCTACCAAATAACTATAATATCCCCACAAGTGAGATTGTAATGTATAACCACTACTGACGTTATCATGAATATCTACCAAATTAACTATAATATCCCCACAAGTGAGATTGTAATGTATAACCACTACTGCAGTTAACATAGAAATCTACCAATTAACTATAATATCCCCACAAGTGAGATTGTAATGTATAACCACTACTGACGGTTATCATAGAATATCTACCAAATTAACTATAATATCCCCACAAGTGAATTGTAATGTATACCACTACTGACGGTTACATAGAATATCTACCAAATTAACTATAATATCCCCACAAGTGAGATTGTAATGTATAACCACTACTGACGTTACATAGAATATCTACCATATTACTATAATATCCCACAAGTGAGATTGTAATGTATAACCACTACTGACAGTTATCATAGAATATCTACCAAATTAACTATAATATCCACACAGTGAGATTGTATGTATACCCCTACTGACAGTTAATATAGAATATCTACCAAATTAACTATATATCCCCACAAGTGAGATTGTAATGTATAACCACTACTGACAGTTATCATAGAATCTCTACCAAATTAACTATAATATCCCCACAAATGAGATTGTAATGTATACCACTACTGACAGTTAACATAGAATATCTACCAAATTAACTATAATATCCCCCAAAGTGAGATGTAATGTATAACCACTACTGACAGTTAACATAGAATATCTACCAAATTATCAAAATATCCCCACAAGTGAAATTGTAATGTATAACCACTACTGACGTTAACATAGAATATCTACCAAATTAACTAAATATCCCCACAAGTGAGATTGTAATGTATAACCACTACTGACAGTTAATATAGAATATCTACCAATAACTAAAATATCCCCACAAGTGAGATTGTAATGTATAACCACTACTGCACGTTAACATAGAATATCTACCAAATTTAACCTATACTATCCCCACAAGTGAGATTGTAATGTATAACCACTACTGACAGTTAACATAGAATATCTACCAAATTAACTATAATATCCCCACAAGTGAGATGTAATGTATAACCACTACTGACGTTAATATAATATCTACCAAATTACCTAAATATCCCCACAAGTGAGATTGTATGTATAACCACTACTGACAGTTAACATAGAAATCTACCAAATTAACTATAATCCCCACAAGTGAGATTGTAATGTATAACCACTCTGACAGTTAACATAGAATATCTACCAATTTATAATATCCCCACAAGTGAGATTGTAATGTAAAACCCACTACTGACAGTTACATAGAATATCTACCAAATTACCTAAATATCCCCACAATGAGATTGTAATGTATAACCACTCTGACAGTTAACATAGAATATCTACCAAATTAACTATAATATCCCCACAAGTGAGATTGTAATGTATAACCACTACTGACAGTTTAACTTAGAATATCTACCAAATTAACTAAAATATCCCCACAAGTGAGATTGTATGTAAAACCACTACTGACAGTTATCATAGAATACTACCAAATTAACTATAATATCCCCACAAGTGAGATTGTAATGTATAACCACTATGACAGTTAACATAGAATATCTACCAAATTAACTATAATATCCCCACAAGTGAGATTGTAATGTAAACCACTACTAATGTTATCATAGAATATCTTCCAAATTAACTAAAATATCCCCCCAAGTGAGATTGTATGTATAACCCCTACTGACAGTTATCATAGAATATCTACCAAATTAACTAATATCCCCACAAGTGAGATTGTATGTATCCCACTACTGACGGTTATCATAGAATATCTACCAAATTAACTAAAATATCCCCATAAGTGAGATTGTAATGTATAACCACTACTGACAGTTAACATAGAATATCTACCAAATTAACTATAATATCCCACAAGTGAATTGTAATGTATAACCACTACTGACAGTTATCAATATATCTACCAATTAACTATAATATCCCACAAGTGAGATTGTAATGTATAACCCCTACTGACAGTTATCATAGAATATCACCAAATTAACTATAATACCCCACAAGTGAGATTGTAATGTATAAACCACTACTGACAGTTAACATAGAATATCTACCAAATTAACTATAATATCCCCACTTGAGATATTTTTAGAACTACACACCCAGGATATTATGAGTGAGGTAAGTTTTGATTAAAATGCAGATATCCGGGCGCAGCTCTTCGTCCAATTGTAAGTTATTTTCACACATTTTCCTTTTTTTCCTCAGCTGTAAAATCAGAGACAAAATCAAATGCAAATTTCAGCTAAAAACTGTAGAGTAAAGTTCAAACGCATCTCAAATATGAAAGCCTAACCCCTCCTGAATAAAACGGTATGCCACATTCATGGGTGTACCCAGAGACATGGCTACCAACTAACCCAGAGCGTGACCAGTGCCAAA
Organism: Hymenochirus boettgeri; assembly: GCA_019447015.1. NCBI lineage: Eukaryota > Metazoa > Chordata > Amphibia > Anura > Pipidae > Hymenochirus > Hymenochirus boettgeri. Next base: position 418,562 of record JAACNH010000042.1, on the reverse strand, counting down.
TGTCAGTAGCAGCAAAAAAAACCAAAAAAACAGTTTTGTATTTGAACAGTGCGGTTTTTCCACAAAACACCCCCAACTCAGAAATACCCCTACAAACTATATATTCCTGAAATTTAAACACCTTCAGCTATGTAACACTGTAGTTTGTTCATTCAATGGTGTGGGCGCAGATCTTCATAGAATTTCGCATTTGTCTGAAGAAATGAACAAAAAACAACTTCAAATGCAGAAATCATACCAAAACCTGAAGGAATGTAAAAAAAAAGTTACTAAATATCAATCTCATAAATGTCCTGAATCAAACGGTATGCCATATGTGTGGTTACACATGCTAAGAGACAGCGAAAATATTTAGCCAACTCCAAATTTGAACAGTCTGCAGTTTGCTCCACAAAACACTGCCATATATTAGAAATACCCCACATAAACTATATATTCCTGATCCTAACACCTTCAGCTATGTAACGCTGTAGTTTTTTCATTCATACTATCAATGGTGTGGGCACAGTTCTTCATAGAAGTTTGCACTTTTCTGTAAAAATTAACAAAAAACAACTTTAAAAGGTAGAAATCATGCCAAAACCTGATGGAATGTAAAAAAAAGTTACTAAATCTCAATCTCCCAAATGTCCTGAATACACCGGTATGCCATATGTGTGGTTACACACACGGACGTGGAAACGAAAAGCCACAAAGTGAGAAAATGCACGATGGCAGTTCTTTGAAGTAGTTTGCACTTTTCTGAAAAAATTAACAAAAAAAATTTTCAAAAGTTAGAAATCATGCCAAAACCTGATGGAATGCAAATAAAAAGTTACTAAATATCAATCTCCCAAATGTCATGAATCAAACGGTATGCCATATGTGTGGTTACACACGCGGACGTGGAAGCGAATGGCCATGAAGTGAGACAATGCACAATGGCTCAGAAACAGCAAAAATATTCAGCCAAAACTGAATTTGAACAGTCTGCAGTTTTTCCCCACAAAACAACTCCCACAAACCATATACTTCTCAAATCTACACACCTTTATCTATGTAATTCTGTATGGTATGTATGAATGGTATGAATGAAGCGGAGTGCCTCAGGGTTCTGTACTGGGACCGCTTCTGTTTAATCTATTTATAAATGACTTAGAAGGGGGCATTGAGAACAAGGTCTCAGTGTTTGCTGATGACACTAAACTATGCAGAGCTTTGGAAACTTACAATGATGTGCAAGTGCTGCAAGCAGACCTAGATAGATTATCAAAATGGGCAGCAGAATGGCAGATGGGATTCAATGTTGATAAATGTAAGGTGATGCATTTGGGATTTAATAATCCCTGTGCCACCTACACCATAAATAACTCTGTGTTAAGTGCATCTGTAATGGAAAAAGATTTGGGGGTTCTGGTAGATAACAGACTTAGCTATAGCAAACAATGCCAGGTAGCAACAGCTAGAGCTAGCAAGATATTGTCTTGTATAAAGAGGGGAATAGAATCAAGAGAGAAAAATATTATTCTCCCTCTTTACAAGGCACTGGTAAGGCCTCATTTGGAATATGCGGTGCAGTTTTGGAATCCCATATACAAAAGGGACATCTTGGAAATTGAGGCAGTACAGATTAGGGCAACTAAATTAATAAGGGGAATGGAGGGGCTTGAATATGCAGGCAGATTAGACAAGTTAGGGCTGTTTACATTGGAGAAGCGGCGGTTGCGTGGGGACATGATAACCTTATACAAATATATTAATGGCCCATACAGTGAACTCTCTGGTGCATTGTTCACTAATAGGTCATATCAGAGGACACGTGAACATCCTTTAAGGTTGGAAGAAAAGAAGTTTCATCTGCAGGTTAGGAAAGGTGTCTTCCAGCAGATGTGGTAATGGCAAGTTCATTGAATGACTTTAAAAAAGGCCTGGATAAGTTTCTAAAACTAAAAAATATTGAGAATTACTGGTATTAATACATATACTGTAGTTCTGGTTGGTACGGGGATACTATATAATATTGAGAATTACTGGTATTAATGCATATAGATCTGGTTGATCCAGGGATACTTTCCAATTGCCGTTTGGAGTCATGAAGGAATTTTCCCCCCCTTTTTAGCTGGGGTTTTTTTCCTCCCTCTGGATCAACTGTTAGGTAGGGTTACTAAAAAAATAAAAATAAAGGGTGAATAGGTTGGACATGATGGATGTATGTCTTTATTCCACCATAATTACTATGTTAGGAGGCCTATATACATCCAATGGTGTGGGGGCAGTTCTTTGTAGAAGTTCACAGCTTTAGCAGATTTTCTAAAAAAAATGAGAAAAAAAAACACTCTCAAAGGTAGAAATCATGCCAAAATCCCAAGTAATGTACACACACAGACATGGAATCAACCAGCCACAAAGTGAGCCAATGAACGATGGCCCAATTACAGCAACTTTTCAGATTTGTCAGACTAAAACACCCCTCTATATTAAAAATGCCCCCCAAAACTATATATGCACATTAACTAACATTAACTAACAGTTACATTTACTAATACTAACACTAACTAACATTTACTAACATTAACCAACAGTTACATTTACTAATACTAACACTAACTAACACTATCTAACATTATCTAACAGTTACATTTACTAACACTAACAGTTACATGTACTAATACTAACACTAATTAACACTAACATTAACTAATATTTACATTTACTAATACTAACACACTAACTAACATTAACTAACAGTTACATTTACAAATACTAACACTAACTAACATTAACTAACATTAACTAACAGTTACATTTACTAATACTAACACTAACTCACATTAACTAACGTTACATTTACTAATACTAACACTAACTAACATTAACTAACAGTTACGTTTACTAATACTAACACAAAGTAACATTAACTAACAGTTACATTTATTAATACTAACACTAACGATCACTAACTAACATTAACTTACAGTTGCATTTACTAATACGAACACTAACTAACATTAACAAACAGTTACATTTGCTAATACTAACACTAACTAACATTAACTAACGGTTACATTTACAAATACTAACACTAACTAACATTCACTAACATTAACTAGCAGTTACATTTACTAATACTAACACTAACTAACATTAACTAACATTAACTAACAGTTACATTTACTAATACTAACACTAACTAACATTAACTAACAGTTACATTTACTAATACTAACACTAACTAACACTAAGTAACATTAACTAACAGTTGCATTTACTAATACTAACACTAATTAACACTAACATTAACTAACAGTTGCATTTACTAATACTAACACTAATTAACACTAACATTAACTAACAGTTACATTTACTAATACTAACACTAACTAACATTAACTAGCAGTTACATTTACTAATACTAACACTAACATTAACTAACATTAACTAACTGTTATATTTACTAATACTAACACTAACTAACATTAACTAACAGTTACATTTACTAATACTAACACTAACTAACATTAACTAACATTAACTAACAGTTACATTTACTTATACTAACACTAAGTAACATTAACTAACAGTTGCATTTACTAATACTAACACTAATTAACACTAACATTAACTAACAGTTACATTTACTAATACTAACACTAACTAACATTAACTAGCAGTTACATTTACTAATACTAACACTAACTAACATTAACTAACATTAACTAACTGTTACATTTACTAATACTAACACTAACTAACATTAACTAACAGTTACCCCGGATAGGTAGGATGTAAGGGTGATTGTATCATATATAGATATAGATACCATATACTGTGCTGGTTACCGATAGGTAGGATGTAAGGGTAGATTTATCATACATAGATATATAGATACCATATACTGTGCTGGTTACCGATAGGTAGGATGTTAAGGTAGATTATCATATATGATATATATATCATATACTGTGCTGTTACCATAGGTAGGATGTAGGGTAATTTATCATATTAGATAATAGATACCATATACTGTGCTGGTTACCGGATAGGTAGGATGTGGTAGATTTATCATATATAGATCTAGATACCATATACTGTGCTGGTTACCATATAGGTAGGATGTAAGGGTAGATTTATCATATATAGATATATAGATACCATATACTGTGCTGGTTACCGGATAGGTAGGATGTAAGGGTAGATTTATCATATATAGATATCTAGATACCATATACTGTGCTGGTTACCATATAGGTAGGATGTAAGGGTAGATTTATCATATATAGATACATAGATACCATATACTGTACTGGATAACGGATAGGTAGGACGTAAGGGTAGAATTATCATATAGATATTAGATACCATATACTGTGCTGGTTACCAGATAGGTAGGATGTAAGGGTAGATTATCATATATATATAGATTATAATATATATATATATATATATTATAATATATATATATATATAAGATTATACTTATATATATATATATATATAGTTGTGAGGTATGATTTATCATATATAGATACCATATACTGTGCTGGTTACCGATAGGTAGGATGTAAGGGTAGATTTATCATATATAGATATATAGATACCATATACTGTGCTGGTTACCGGATAGGTAGGATGTAAGGGTAGATTTATCATATATAGATATATGGATACCATATACTGTGCTGGTTACCGGATAGGTAGGATGTAAGGGTAGATTTCATATATAGATACCATATACTGTGCTGGTTACCGGATAGGTAGGATGTAAGGGTAGATTTATCATATATGATAATATATACCATATACTGTGCTGGTTGCCGGATAGTGTAGGATGTAAAGGTAGATTTATCATATATAGAATAAGATATCATATACTGTGCTGGTTACCGGATAGGTAGGATGTAAGGGTAGATTTATCATAATAGATATATAAATACCATATACTGTGCTGGTTACCGGATAGGTAGGATGTAGGGTAGATTTATCATACATAGATATATAGATCCCATATACTGTGCTGGTTACCGATAGGTAGGATGTAAGGTAGATTTATCATATAGATATATAGATATCATACTATCTGTGCTGTTTACCAGGTAGGTAGGATGTGGAAGGTAGATTTATCATATATAGATTATAGATACCATATACTGGCGGTTACCGGATAGGTAGGATGTAAGGTAGATTTATCATATATAGATATATAGATACCATATACTGGTGCTGTTACCGATAGGTAGGATGTAAGGGTAGATTTATCATATATAGATATCTAGATACCATATACTGTGCTGGTTACCATATAGGTAGGATGTAAGGTAGATTTATCATATATAGATACATAGATACCATATACTGTACTGGATAACGGATAGGTAGGATGTAAGGGTAGTTTATCATATATAGATATATAGATACCATATACTGTGCTGGTTACCGATAGGTAGGATGTAAGGGTAGATTTATCATATATAGATATATAGATACCATATACTGTGCTGGTTACCGGATAGGTAGGATGTAAGGGTAGATTTATCATATATAGATACCATATACTGTGCTGGTTACCGGATAGGTAGGATGTAAGGGTAGATTTATCATATATAGATATATAGATACCATATACTGTGCTGGTTACCGGATAGGTAGGATGTAAAGGTAGATTTATCATATATAGATATATAGATATCATATACTGTGCTGGTTACCGATAGTTAGGATGTAAGGTAATTTTATATATAGATATATAGATCCATATACTGTGCTGGTTACCGGATAGGTAGGATGTAAAGGTAGATTTATCATATATAGATATCTAATACCATATACTGTGCTGGTTACCATATAGGTAGGATGTAGGGTAGATTTATCATATATAGATATATAGATACCATATACTGTGCTGTTACCAGATAGGTAGGATTTAAGGGTAGATTTATCATATATATATATATATATATTATATAGTATATATATATATATATATATATATATATAGTGTGAGGGTAGATTTATCATATATAGATACCATATACTGTGCTGGTTACCGATAGGTAGGATGTAAGGGTAGATTTATCATATATAGATATATAGATACCATATACTGTGCTGGTTACCGGATAGGTAGGATGTAAGGGTAGATTTATCATATATAGATATATAGATACCATATACTGTGCTGGTTACCGGATAGGTAGGATGTAAGGGTAGATTTTATCATATATAGATACCATATACTGTGCTGGTTACCGGATAGGTAGGATGTAAGGGTAGATTTATCATATATAGATATATAGATACCATATACTGTCGGTTACCGGATAGGTAGGATGTAAAGGTAGATTTATCATATATAGATATATAGATACATATCTGTGCTGGTTACCGATAGGTAGGATGTAAGGGTAGATTTATCATATATAGATATATAGATACCATATACTGTGCTGGTTACCGGATAGGTAGGATGTAAAGGTAGATTTATCATATATAGATATCTAGATACCATATACTGTGCGGGTTACCATATAGGTAGGATGTAAGGGTAGATTTATCATATATAGATATATAGATACATATATTGTGCTGGTTACTGGATAGGTAGGATGTAAGGGTAGATTTATCATATATAGATATCTAGATACCATATACTGTGCTGGTTACCATATAGGAAGGACGTAAGGGTAGATTTATCATATATAGATACATAGATACCATATACTGTGCTGGATAACGGATAGGTAGGATGTAAGGGTAGATTTATCATATATAGATATATAGATACCATATACTGTGCTGGTTACCGGATAGGTAGGATGAAAGGGTAGATTTATCATATATACATATATAGATACCATATACTGTGCTGGTTACCGGATAGGTAGGATGTAAGGGTAGATTTATCATATATAGATATATAGATACCATATACTGTGCTGGTTACCGTATAGGTAGGATGTAAGGGTAGATTATCATATATAGATATATAGACACCATATACTGTGCTGGTTACCGGATAGGTAGGATGTAAGGGTAGATTTATCATATTAGATATATAGATACCATATACTGTGCTGGTTACCGGATAGGTAGGATGTAAGGGTAGATTTATCATATATAGATATATAGATACCATATACTGTGCTGGTTACCGGATAGGTAGGATGTAAGGGTAGATTTATCATATATAGATACCATATACTGTGCTGGTTACCGGATAGGTAGGATGTAAGGGTAGATTTATCATATATAATATATAGATACCATTACTGTGCTGGTTACCGGATAGGTAGGATGTAAAGGTAGATTTATCAATATAGATATATATATCATATACTGTGCTGGTTACCGGATAGGTAGGATGTAAGGGTAAATTTATCATATTAGATATATAGATACCATATACTGTGCTGGTTACCGGAAGGTAGGATGTAAGGGTAGATTTATTATATATATATATATGATATCATATACTGTGCTGGTTACCCGATAGGTAGGATGTAAGGCTAGATTTATCATATATGATATATAGATACCATATACTGTGCTGGTTACCGGATAGGTAGGATGTAAGGGTAGATTTATCATATAGATATATAGATACCATATACTGTGCGTGGTTACCGGATAGGTAGGATGTAAGGATAGATTATCATATTAGATATATAGATATCATAACTGGCTGGTTACCCGATAGTAGGATGTAAGGCTAATTTATCATATATAGATATATAGATACCATATACTGTGCTGGTTACCGGATAGGTAGGATGTAAGGCTAGATTTATCATATATAGATAGATAATTCATATATTGTGCTGGTTACCGGATAGGTAGGATGTAAGGGTAGATTTATCATATATAGATATATAGATACCATATACTGTGATGGTTACCATATAGGTAGGATGTAAGGGTAGATTTATCATATATAGATACCATATACTGTGCTGGTTACCGATAGGTAGATGTAAGAGTAGATTTATCATATATAGATACATAGATACCATATACTGTGCTGGTTAACGGATAGGTAGGATGTAATGGTAGATTTATCATATATAGATACATAGATACCATATACTGTGCTGGTTACCGGATAGGTAGGATGTAAGGGTAGATTTATCATATATAGATATATAGATACCATATACTGTGCTGGTTACCGGATAGGTAGGATGTAAAGGTAATTTATCATATATAGATATAGATATCATATACTGTGCTGGTTACCGGATAGGTAGGATGTAAGGGTAGATTTATCATATATAGATATATAGATACCATATACTGTGCTTGTTACCGGATAGGTAGGATGTAAAGGTAGATTTATCATATATAGATATCTAGATACCATATACTGTGCTGGTTACCATATAGGTAGGATGTAAGGGTAGATTTATCATATATAGATATATAGATACCATATACTGTGCTGGTTACCAGATAGGTAGGATTAAGGGTAGATTTATCATATAATATATATATATATATCTATATATATATTATAGTTGTGAGGGTAGATTATCATATATAGATACCATATACTGTGCTGGTTACCGGATAGGTAAGGTAAGGGTAGATTTTCATATATATAGATATAGATACCATATACTGTCTGCTGGTTACCGGATAGGTAGGATGTAAGGTAGATTTATCATATAAGATATATAGATACCATATACTGTGCTGGTTACCGGATAGGTAGGAGTAAGGGTAGATTTATCATATATAATACCATATACTGTGCTGGTTACCGGATAGGTAGGATGTAAGGGTAGATTTATCATAGATAGATTATAGATACCATATACTGTGCTGGTTACCGGATAGGTAGATGTAAAGGTAGATTTATCATATATAGATATATAGATATCATATACTGTGCTGGTTACCGATAGGTAGGATGTAAGGTAGATTTATCATATATAATATGATAGATCTATCATAGGATAAAGTATACATGATATAGTATAATACTATCTGGCTGGTACCGGATAGGTAGGATGTAAGGCTAGATTTATCAATATAGATATATAGATACCATATACTGTGCTGGTTACCGGATAGGTAGGATGTAAGGATAGATTTATCATATATAGATATATAGATATCATATACTGTGCTGGTTACCGATAGGTAGGATGTAAGGCTAAATTTATCATATATAGATATATAGATACCATATACTGTGCTGGTTACCGGATAGGTAGGATGTAAGGCTAGATTTATCATATATAGATATATAGATATCATATATTGTGCTGGTTACCGGATAGGTAGGATGTAAGGGTAGATTATCATAATAGATATATAGATAATATCCTGTGTGGTTACCATATAGGTAGGATGTAGGGTAGATTTATCATATATAAGATACCATATACTGTGCTGGTTACCGGATAGGTAGGATGTAAGTGTAGATTTATCAATATAGATACATATATATCCATTATACTGTGCTGGTAACCGGATAGGTAGGATGTAAGGGTAGATTATCATACTAACTAACATTAACTAACAGTTACATTTACTAATACTAACACTAAGTAACATTAACTAACAGTTATATTTACTAATACTAAAACTAACACTAACTAACATTTGAAAAAATATACTTTGAGTCGTTTATGAAAAAGAGCTTTCAAAATTTGATTTATATGTAAATATTGTAAATATTTGTGTACTTGTCCTTTAACTAACATCTACTAACATTAACTAACAGTTACATTTAGTTAAAATTTACCAACACTAACTATCACTAACATATGTACTTTGATTCCTTTAGGAGAAAAGCACTAAATACCCCGCAATCGTTTGTGGCGGTTTGCGAAATTGCGAAGCGCTATCGCCAATCAAAAGTGCTATAAAAGTAACAAGAAAAGTGCAGTAACTTCATAAAATGGTTATACATAGACAGAGCTTATCAGAAAGATCTGCCACAGAACCGCCTGATTAGTGATGCAAAAGGTGGTGTTATATACAACTCAATCACAGTTAAAATTTAATATATAAATGTGATACTTGCCTTGGATATTCTGCTGAATGTCCTGGACTATGTTCCTTCTCTGCTGCTTGAGATCTCACAACCTCTTTTGGAGTTGAGAGGTGATCTATGCGAAACTGCATCCGCTGTTTATTCTGCAGGTGGCGCATATTGCGCTCCTTTATGTTGGGGGTGCCATCCCGTCATACCCCCGCCGGGTGACATATTCCACCATCAGACACTGCCATTGCATGGTGGCCATGTTTTCTCTAAGGAAAAGTAATAGTGGAATGACTACACCCACTTTCCAGGCTCGATTTAGATCCTGGATTGCATATAGAAGTCAATGGGAAGAGTGGTTAAAATCGAATGCAGAAAAACCGAATATGCAAGTAAAATGTCTATATATAAAACAATACAGGAGTAAATATCGAATGATTGAATAAGCGAATAAAATGTCCATGAAACTACGAGTAAATATTGAATATGCGAGTAAAATGTCTATATAAACCAATATCGAAAAAACCAATATGCAAGTAAAATGTCCATGTAACTATGAGTAAATACCGAATCAGCGAGTAAAATATCCATTAAAACAATATGTGAGTATCGAATCAACGAGTCAAAGGTCTAATATACATAAACACAAGTAAATATTGAATTATCGATTCCTCGAGTCGTTCCATGGGTATGTTTGAATGTTCGAACGTGAGAACTCGAAAGTGTCTGAGTAAAATAGATTTTTCCTGGATATTGGAACATGTTCCCCAGACCATTTCCCAGGTCCCACAGCCATTTACATTAAGTTACCATTGATACTTTAATTGTATTTCATTAGAACTTTTCGAACTACTTGACTCCCATTGACTTTAATGGCTCCGTTTTCGAACTTTTTAACTTTCGAACTTTAAAAATAGTTTGAACGTTCGAAAACGGACCGAACTTCTAAAGTTCGGCCATATGAGTTTACAACAAAATATTTTATACAAGTGTTAATATACAAATGTTGTGGTGAACCTACTCGTGAACATGCTACATGGAATTGGCCGTGGGGAAAACATGATGATTTTTAACTGAATATCACAGCACTTGAGTGACTGACAGGCGTCAGTGTCTCTGATCATGTGACGTGTGGCTCTTTGTCTGTGTTGTTAAAGTCGGCTTCAGTCTGTTGCGCTGTCTGAGCTCTGTGTGTTTTTATTAAGCGTGCTCTATTTTTGCACATTAGTGAGCAGTGTGTCATTTGTTTGTACTTTAACACTTTATCCTTGCACAAGGACCACTTTATATTGACTATTAGATCCCAATCAATAAAGTTACTTTCTGGTCTGAATTAAAAGTGCCATGATGTCTCAGTGTGTGTCTGGTGCTTAAGTCCATGTAATTCCCATGTAGTCCATACCCCCAACCGTCCTGATTTGAATAGGTGGATGGGGCATGTCTGCAATGTTGTGGTGGGTGGGGGCACGGCATTCTAGGCGGTGGACAGTCTCGGTCATGTCTGCGATGTTATGGTGGGTGGGGGCATGGCATTCTAGGCGGTGGACAGTCTGGGTCATGTCTGCGATGTTGTGGTGGGTGGGGGCATGGCATTCTAGGCGGTGGACAGTCTCGGTCATGTCTGTGATATTATGGTGGGTGGGGGCATGGCATTCTAGGCGGTGGACAGTCTTGGTCATGTCTGTGATGTTATGGTGGGTTGGGGCATGGCATTCTAGGCGGTGGACAGTCTGGGTCATGTCTGCGATGTTGTGGTAGGTGGGGGCACGGCATTCTAGGGTGTGGACAGGCTGGGTCATGTCTGTGATGTTGTGGTGGGTGGGGGCATGGAATTCTAGGGTGTGGACAGGCTGGGTCATGTCTGTGATGTTGTGGTGGGTGGGGGCAAGGCATTCTAGGGTGTGGACAGGCTGGGTTATGTCTGTGATGTTGTGGTGTCCAGGATGCTTGGACGTGACATTTTGTGGTTGCTGTATTTGGGGGCTTGGTTGCGCTTCAAAGCATGTGTGTGGCTGTGCCATTTATGGGTGTGGTGTTTGGGGGTGTGCCTGTGATGATTGGGGGCATGGACAGGATGTTTGTGTATGTTGGTGTGATTTGGGAACAGACCTGGGATGTTTGGTGGTGTGGCCATGATGTAAGGGGGTGGACCATAATGTTTTTTGGGGGGTTGGGGGTGACCACAATATCTAAAAGTGTGGTCACAACATTTGGGGGAATGGTTGCAATGCATGGCAGTTATCTTTGGGGGCAGGGCCTTGATAGTTGGGGTATGAGCATGACTGTGATGTTTGGGGGTGTGGCCATGACAGCTATATCTGGGGGCATGATCACATTCCAGGAGGCTCTGCTTTAAATTTCTTAGCCATAAATGTTGATTATTTCACCAATAGTAACATAGTCTTTCCATGTTTTATATTTGTTTATAAATGTCACTCATATCACCAAAAGTAACATAGTCTTTCCAGGGTTTATATTTGTATATAAATGTGATTTATATCACCAATAGTAACATAGTCTTTCCAGGGTTTATATTTGTATATAAATGTTATTCATATCGACAATAGTAACATAGTCTTTCCAGGGTTTATATTTGTATATAAATGTTATTCATATCACCAATAGTAACATAGTCTTTCCAGGGTTTATAGTTATATATAAATGTTATTCATATCACCAATAGTAACATAGTCTTTCCAGGGTTTATATTTGTATATAAATGTTATTCATATCACCAATAGTAACAAAGTCTTTCAAGGGTTTATATTTTTATATAAATGTGATTCATATCACCAATAGTAACACAGTCTTTCCAGGGTTTATATTTGTATATAAATGTGATTCATATCACCAATAGTACACAGTCTTTCCAGGGTTTATATTGTATATAAATGGTATTCATATCACCAATAGTAACAAGTCTTTCCAGGGTTTATATTTGTATATAAATGTTATACATATCACCAATAGTAACATAGTCTTTCCAGGGTTATATTTGATATAAATGTTATTCATATCACCAATAGTAACTAGTCTTTCCAGGGTTTATATTTGTATATAAATGTGATTCATATCACCAATAGTAACATAGTCTTTCCAGGGTTTATATTTGTATATAAATGTTATTCATATCACCAATGTAACATAGTCTTTCCAGGGTTTATATTTGTATATAAATGTATTCATATCACCAATAGTAACAAAGTCTTCAAGGGTTTATATTTTTATATAAATGGATTCATATCACCAATAGTAACACAGTCTTTCCAGGGTTTATATTTGTATATAAATGTATTCATATCACCAATAGTAACATAGTCTTTCCAGGTTTAAATTGTATATAAATTCATTCATTCACCAAAGTAATATTTCAGACTATCAATAACAGTTCTTATCATTAAAAATGGGGTAATTTGCCCAACCAATCAGAGTAAGCTTTCATGATAAATAAGATCTGATTGTTCAAAATTAGCACCTTTTTTTAACAATAAGAATGTATTATCTCCTTCATAGTCTTTCCGGGTTTATATTGTATATAAATGTCTTATATCACAATAGTAAAATAGTCTTTCCATGTTTATATTTGTTTATAAATGTCATCATATCACAAAAGTAACATAGTCTTTCCAGGGTTTAATTTGTATATAATGTGATTCATATCACCAATAGTAACATAGTCTTTCCAGGGTTTATATTTGTATATAATGTTATTCATATCAACAATAGTAACATAGTCTTTCCAGGTTTATATTTGTATATAAATGTATTCATATACCAATAGTAACATAGTTTTCGGGTTTATATTGATTAAATGTTATCATACAACAATAGTAACATAGTCTTTCCAGGGTTTTATATTGTGATTAAATGTTATTTATATCACCAATAGTAACAAAGTCTTTCAGGGTTTATATTTTATATAAATGTGATTCAATCACCAATAGTAAACACAGTCTTTCCAGGGTTTTAATTTGATATAAATGTTATTCATATCACAATAGTAACATAGTCTTTCCAGGGTTTATTTGTATATAAATGTATTCATATCACCAATAGTAACATAGTCTTTCCAGGGTTTATATTTGTATATAAATGTGATTCATATCACCAATAGTAACATAGTCTTTCCAGGGTTTATATTTGTATATAAATGTTATTCATATCACCAATGGTAACATAGTCTTTCCAGGGTTTATATTTGTATATAAATGTGATTCATATCACCAATAGTAACAAAGTCTTTCAAGGGTTTATATTTTTATATAAATGTGATTCATATCACCAATAGTAACACAGTCTTTCCAGGGTTTATATTTGTATATAAATGTTATTCATATCACCAATAGTAACATAGTCTTTCCAGGATTTAAATTTGTATATAAATATCATTCATATCACCAAAAGTAATATTCAGGACTATTCAATAACAGTTCTTATCATTAAAAATGGGGGTAATTTTGCCCCAACCAATCAGATGTAAGCTTTCAAATGATAAATAAGATCTGATTGGTTGGGGCAAAATTAGCACCTTTTTTTAACAATAAGAACTGTATTGAATCTCCTCATAGTCTTTCCGGGGTTTATATTCGTATATAAATGTCCTTATATCACCAATAGTAAAATAGTCTTTCCATGTTTATATTTGTTTATAAATGTCACTCATATCACAAAAGTAACATAGTCTTTCAGGGTTTAATTTGTATATAAATGTGATTCATATCACCAATAGTAACATAGTCTTTCCAGGGTTTATATTTGTATATAAATGTTATTCATATAGACAATAGTAACATAGTCTTTCCAGGTTTATATTTGTATATAAATGTGATTCATATCACCAATAGTAACATAGTTTTCGGTTTATATGTATATAAAATGTTATCATACACAATAGTAACTAGTCTTTCCAGGGTTTATATTGTGATTAAATGTTATTTATATCACCAATAGTAACAAAGTCTTTCAGGGTTTATATTTTATATAAATGTGATTCAATCACCAATAGTAACAGTCTTTCCAGGGTTTAATTTGATATAAATGTTATTCATATCACAATAGTAACATAGTGCTTTCCAGGGTTTATTTGTATATAAATGTATTCATATCACCAATAGTAACATAGCTTTCCAGGGTTTATATTTGTATATAAATGTGATTCATATCACCAATAGTAACATAGTCTTTCCAGGGTTATATTTGTTATAAATGTATTCATATCACCAATGAACATAGTCTTTCCAGGGTTTATATTTGTATATAAATGTATTCATATCACCAAATGGTAACATTAGGTCTTTCCAGGGTTTTATATTTGTATATAAATGTTATTCATATCACCAATAGTAACATAGTATTACCAGGGTTTATATTTGTATATAAATGTCATTCATATCACCAATAGTAACATAGTCTTTCCAGGGTATATATTTGTATATAAATGTCATTCATATCACCAATAGTAACACAGTCTTTCCAGGGTTTATATTTGTATATAAATGTCATTCATATCACCAATAGTAACATTGTCTTTCCAGTGTTTATATTTGAAACCTTCCAGGAGCAAATTGTGATGTGTTTCAGACCTTAAGGGAAATGTCTGGTTCCGTCTGTTATAGACGCTGTTGTTCTGTGCGTGCAGCTCTCTAACTTCCCCGTGGACCTTCGTGGGTATCGTCCGATGAGTAATTCTCGTGATCATCTGTTGTTCGCCGACGGTAGTGTTTGGGATGGTGGCTATGAGTGTGGGAAGCCCGAGGCGTAGGGAAAGTGCTCGAGTGCAGGACATGTTTTACAGGAGGGCTGAATGAGTGATCCAGGTCAGCGTCCGTGAGCAGGGGGCCCAGGGGAAGGGGAGACTATTGGGTGAGGGGGTGTGGTCATATTACGGTGCTGCATGCTTTGCTATTAGTGGACGACAGCGCTCACAGTCTTGAGGAGGTGGGCAATGTTGACGATATATAATGGTCACCAGATATTGTTCATATTGTGCCAGGCAAGTGTAGAGGAGGAGAGGATAGTTGGCCCTGAGGGGGGAGCCGTCAGGAGGTTCTGACAGTTGATCCGTGAAGAACCCAGATGCAGGGACAATTGGGTTCGAGGTGTTAAGGCAAGGCATTACGTCATATCACCTAAAGTGGGCTGCTCGTGTAGGTATGTCACCGGTGGGAATGGCCACCTGGTGCCTTGCCCCCAATGGCAGGTGGACCGTCTAGCTCCTGGGATGTCGTGCGGCGGTGGGCTCTGGCTCTTGGGGAGTTGGCTTCTCTTGAGCTCCCGTGACCACATGGGGTTGCAGGTGTTCAGTGATGTGCCCTGAACATGTTTAGGGGGGGGCCGTGGGAAGAACACAGGCAACTCTGGGCCCGGGGGAACGGGAATAAGGGAAAGGGAGGTCTGTTTAGAGGAGTGCGTACTGGCTGGGCGCCCCCACTATGGGGCCTGGTGGGAGGGAACATGTCAGGCACCCTCTGTGTGTTCCCTTCCTCGTAGCCAGGGGTACCGGGACGTTTCTCCTCTGCCTCCTGGCCGGGTCCCATGAGCTACTTCTCGGTGGTAAGTGTTAGGGATGAGAGGCACCTTTTGGCCCCAGCGCAGGGGAGAGGGGGTGTTAAGAGGCCTCTTGGGACACTGCTGACTAGGTCATCGGAGGTATAATGCAGTTCTCCCTGTAGGACGGCGCACTTGTTTGAAGTCCGGATGCAGAAATTGCCGCCAGTCACCGCCCAAGCTGGCCAGCGTCTCACAAGCCGGCTTACTCAAAGACGTCCTGGGAGTGCGCTGCTGAGATAGGTGGTATCCTGGTAAGACAGGGTGCGAACGACTTACGGGAAGTTGTGTGGCGTATTGGCACAGGCCACAGTTGCAGGTAGCCTGCCGGTGTAGTTTGCTGGAAGGGGTACCCAAAAGGCAGTAACGGGCCTGCAGCGCCCATGGGGGGGCGTGGCAGGCTAGTATTCGATTCGCGGTAAGACCAGAGTTTGGGTAAGAGTGTCCGAGCATTACGGGTAGGACGGGTTGTCTCAGCAATAACTGCGCACGTAGGGCAGTATGTCTCAGGGTTTAACCGCCCAGTGGCTATCTGCTAGCCCAAGAGACGTGGGAACACAAGTGGTAAGATAGTGGTAGGCACACCACTTATACAACCACCACTCCTCAATCCGGTGATTGGGGGGTCCCTCTTCTCAGGCATCCCCAATGTCCCCACCCAAGATCCTATGCGGTTCATGCCATTTGGAGGAACGGTGCCAATAGTAGTGTTGCGGATTCCTGTGTCCTCGGTGATAGGGCCACAGCGGGGTGAGAGTTGCGTGTGTAGTACTGCAAGGGCTTGATTGTCCAAGCGGGGGGTGTTCGCTCACAAGTACCCTGCTCTGCGGGGTACTGAGGGATGGTAGGAGTGTGTCCAGTCACTTCAAGTGGGTGGCATGGACACGGCCACAGGTTGTCTGTCGATTTCCAGCAGCGAGGCAGCAACAGTCGCCGACAGGAAACCGCTTGATTTGTGACTGACACCAACAACACACGGTAGGAACTGTATTCTATGATGCTGCTGAATGGCTGGCTCCCATCAGAAGCTAGCCATCAGGTTGCTATATTTTATGGGGGTGACCGATCTAGAATGCATGCTAGTGGAGGGCCTGGTGATTGTGTCTCCTTAAAGTACCGGGTAACCCGTGGGCATGGCTGCGTTTAATCCAATGATGCCGTGTACCACTGTGGGGGTAAGGTCTCACTGGTGGAGGGAGCCATTTGTATAGTGCGCCGGGACCAGATTGTAGGAGTGGGGGGGGGGGGAGGGGGGCCTGCGATGGGATGCCAGCCATGCAGTTATACCGAGATGATAAAGGATGGGGGGGGACCCATGAACTAAGGGGAATGCGGGATGTGTGGGTGTAGGATGTGTCCCTTTTTTCCCTCCTTTCTCCCCCCCCTTCCCCTTCCTCCTTGACAGTGGCTAGCCGGTCGAGCAGCCTGCAATTGAAAGAGGAAGACGCATACAACGGCATTGACGTATGTCTAGCAAAGAGGGGGCTGTTCCTGTAACCCACTGCGTATCAAGGATGCAGAGATCATGGGCCGTGAGTGGCTGCGGATTGTAGATGGAGGGCATGAGAGGTGCCTGGGGGGTAAAGATGGGGGGAGTGATGGTGGCTGGGACCGAGATAGAAATGAGGCAGTCCTCTAGGGGGATGTCTCACCCCTCTGTGGTTTGTTGAGAAATGGATTGATCGTACTATTGTCTTAAGTGCTGAAGGAGGACATGGGGTCCTACTGCGTTCGTCACTTTGCGGCATATTGGTATGTATATGCTGCGGGGATGGTGTTGTGCCGGTATGCAAGGGGTACCGGCAGGGCAGGAATTAGAGGTAAACGGCATCACAGTAGAAAGGTGAGCAGTACGTGGGTGGCCCCCCCTTATAGATCCCGCGCTAAGTAGATCCAATCGCATAGGGAAAGCAGAATGTAAGCCGTAACGAGGCGACACTGCTACATTGGGCCTCTGTTCGGCTTTCCCAGGTGCTGGCAGGACCTACGAAAGCACCTGGATGTTGGGACTGAGCATGGCTCACTTCACCCTTTCCTGTTCTGAGAGGAGCGAAAGAATCCGGAGGCCTGGAGGTTGGCTTGCTGTGGGCCTACCTTCAGCTGTTCTTGCCCACCAGGGCCGCTGGTCCATGCAGGGCATCTTAACTGGCAACTCTACTAGGGCGACGCGTTACTCAGTACACCAAGTTCGAGCCAGGGGCCGGATGGTAGTCACTGCAAACTGGGAGTATCCCACTATACATACGGATGTTTGGGGGCTGGATAGGTTGGCCAGAGTGGGGGGGACTAGGCACCTCGACAGGAGGTGGATCGCTTCATTCAACCGCAATCCATTGGTCCTTCGTTGGGAGAGAGATCCAATTCAGGGTAGCGGGGGGGGGGGGGGGGGGGCGGGGTTGGTGGGGTGTTGGGTAACTAGAGGGGGTACCCCTCACCCCGCAATAACACAATGGCTGGTCTTAAAAAAAGAGACTCAAACACAACAAATGAGGGAGAGTGGTGGGACACCGTGAACATGCATCAAAGGGGTGGGGGACACATCTCAGTAAAATGCACCCTAGGTGTGGTGGGGCCTTTTGGGGGAAATATGAGGCCCGGTGGCTGATCGGCCTCTGGGTTGCCACCGGACCCCCTTATGCTCCATATCTGCCGGGGGTGGGGGGGGTCGAACGATTGTGTCCACCAGTTGAGTTTAGCTGGCAGGAGTGAGCTTAAGTGTGCGCAATATTATCTGATGTGGTTGTCAGATAGGGGAAACATCAAGTGTATGTGGCCAAGACCGTGTCTCTACAAGGGGTCCTACCGCGATCATGGCAAAAGTAAATCAATACAAGAATGTAACAACTAAAGGGGCCAATAAACTTCCCACATCACCAGGTGGCAACGAGGTGCTCGGGGTGTGATCCGACCAGGACATTCACCCAGGATGGCAAAAAAAATCCCGACGAAACTCGTCATGCGTGAACATTCAGAACGTCGCAATTCGGTTTAAGCGAGGCAAAGCAAACCGGATTGGGGGATGTGGGCGAAAAGAGACGACTGGCAAGGGAGCGGATCTGGGTGGGGCGACCAACACGGCAGAGAGCCCAGGACGGACGTGATTCAGAGAAAGAGAATAAACAACCCTATCTGGGTGCCTGGGCCCGGGCACAAAGACAAATCTCCTAGTAAGAAAACCAATATTCTGGTGGGGGCCGGATCCCGAATGTGTGCGGTGGAGAAGCACGATAGCCATAGGAGCACGACGTATCGTTGCACTCGGAGTGCAGTGGTCGACTGCTACGGGCAAGGGCCAGTGTTCCTACAACCCGGGCCCTGCGCCCCCGCCCGGCACAACATACTCAGGAAAACCATGGGGGGGGAAACCGGAAGAATGAGGTTGTATCGGGCAGGGAACGAGAAACACAAAAGGGTTGTAGTTCCAACTGTTTGGAGTAAAGGGTGAGTGCACCGGGTGTTACGGTGGGGAAATATGAGAGAATAATAAAGCTAAGGAGCAAACAAACGGGACTAACTACCGCGGTGGGGGCTGTGTCGTGTGAGGAGAACCCGGGGGTGGTCTAGGCCAGCAGGCGTTAATTGGGGTGTTTGCGTAGAAGAAGAATTTCTTCTAACGAATGTTTCAGATTGGCCTGAATGCGCTTAACTATCGTTACAGGTAGGAAACCTGGCCAGTAAATCAGGAATATTATACATTGTTTTTTTCAAGCACAAATGTACTTTAATATGGTAACAAATTTTGTAACTTTTCTGAAATTTTACTGGAATTATGGTAAAATATGTAAAAAAATGAAAATTTGCAATTTTCATGGATTTTTCCCATTTTGATTTATCTGTTATCTTAGGTTCACACAAAAATCTTACTGTTTCTAAAAGCTCAGATACTCCCGCTAGTACGTACCATATATATGTAGGTTACCCGACTTTTCCTGTACAGGAGAACCCCCCAAACTAAAACTGCAAACCTTCAAGAGTATTACACAAAAACCAAATTAAAATGTATAACCACTACTGACGGTTAATAAGAATATCTAACCAAATTAACCTATAATATCCCCACAAAGTGAGATTTGTAATGTATAACCACTCGGACGGTTAATAGAAATCTACCAAATTACCTATAATATCCCCACAAGTGAGATGTAATGTTAACCACTAGACTGACATTATCATAGAATATCTACCAATTAACTAAAATTCCCACAAGTGAGATTGTAATGTATAACTCACACTGACAGTTAACATAGAATATCTACCAAATGAACTATAATATCCCCACAAGTGAGATTGTAATGTATAACCCACTACTGACAGTTAACATAGAATATCTAACCAAATAACTATAATATCCCCACAAGTGAGATTGTAATGTATACCACTACTGACATTAACATAGAATATCTACCAAATTAACTATAATATCCCCACAAATGAGATTTGTAATGTATACCACTACTGACAGTTAACATAGAATATCTACCAAATTAACTATAATAATCCCCACAGTGGAGATTTAATGTATACCACTACTGACAGTTTACTTAGAATATCTACCAAATTAACTAAAATATCCCCACAATTGAGATTGTAATGTAAAACCACTACTGACAGTTATCATAGAAATATCTAACCAAATTAACTATAATATCCCCACAAGTGAGATTGTAATGTATAACCACTAATGACAGTTAACACTAGAATATCTACCAAATTAACTATAATATCCCCACAAGTGAGATTGTAATGTATAACCCACTACTAATGGTTATCATAGAAATCTTCCAAATTAACTAAATATCCCCACAAGTGAGATTGTAATGTATAAACCACTACTGACAGTTATCATAGAATATCTCACCAATTAACTATAATATCCCCACAAGTGAGATTTGTAATGTATACACCACTACTGACGGTTATCATAGAATATCTACCAAATTAACTAAATATCCCCATAAGTGAGATTGTAATGTATACCACTACTGACAGTTACATAGAATATCTACCAATTAACTATAATATCCCCACAAGTGAGATTGTAAGGTGTATAACCACTACTGACAGTTATCATAGAATATCTACCAATAATATATACCCCACAAGTGAGATTGTAATGTATAACCACTACGACAGTTATCATAAATATCTACCAAATTAACTATAATATCCCCACAAGTGAGATTGTAATGTATAACACTACTGACAGTTAACATAGAATATCTACCAATTAACATAATATCCCCACAAGTGAGATATTTTTAGAAATACACCCCCGCAGGATATTGAGTGAGGTAAGTTTTGATTAAAATGCAGATATCCGGGGCAGCTCTTCGTCCAATTGTAAGTTATTTTCACACATTTTCCTTTTTTTTCTCCTCGCTGTAAAATCAGAGACAAATCAAATGCAATTTCAGCTAAAAAACTGTAGAGTAAAGTCAAACGCATCTCAAATATGAAAGCCTAACCCCTCCTGAATAAAACGGTAATGCCACATTCATGGGTGTACCCAGAACATGGCTACCAACTAACCCAGAGCGTGACCAGTGCCAATGTCAGTACAGCAAAAAAAACCAAAAAAAAACAGTTTTGTATTTGAACAGTGCGGTTTTTCCACAAACACCCCCAACTCAGAAATACCCCTACAACTATATATTCCTGAAATTTAAACACCTTCAGCTATGTAACACTGTAGTTTGTTCATTCAATGGTGTGGGCGCAGATCTCATAGAATTTCGCATTTGTCTGAAGAAATGCAAAAAACACAACTTCAAATGCAGAAATCATACCAAAACCTGAAGGATGTAAAAAAGTTACTAAATATCAATCTCATAAATGTCCTGAATCAAACGGTATGCCATATGTGTGGTTACACATGCTAAGGAACAGCGAAAATATTTAGCCAACTCCAAATTTGAACATCTGCAGTTTGCTCCACAAAACACTGCCATATATTAGAAATACCCACATAAACTATATATTCCTGATCCTAACACCTTCGCTATGTAACGCTGTAGTTTTTTCATTCATACTATCAATGGTGTGGGCACAGTTCTTCATAGAAGTTTGCACTTTTCTGTAAAAATTCAACAAAAACAACTTTAAAAGGTAGAATCATGCCAAAACCTGATGGAATGTAAAAAAAGTTACTAAATCTCAATCTCCCAATGTCGGAATACACCGGTATGCCATATGTGTGTGGTTACACACACGACGTGGAAACGAAAACCACAAGTGAGAAAATGCACGATGGCAGTTCTTTGAAGTAGTTTGCACTTTTCGAAAAAATTAACAAAAAAAATTTCAAAAGTTAGAAATCATGCCAAACCTGATGGAATGCAAATAAAAGTTACTAAATATCAATCTCCCAAATTGTCATGAATCAAACGGTATGCCATATGTGTGGTTACACACGCGGACGTGAAGCGAATGGCCATGAAGGGAGACAATGCACAATGGCTCAGAACAGCAAAAATATTAGCCAAAACTGAATTTGACAGTCTGCAGTTTTTCCCCACAAAACAACTCCCACAAACCATATACTTCTCAAATCTACAACACCTTTATCTATGTAATTCTGTATGGTATGTATGAATGGTATGAATGACGCGAGTGCCTCAGGGTTTCGTACTGGGACCGCTTCTGTTTAATCTATTTATAATGACTTAGAAGGGGGCATTGAGAACAAGGTCTCGTGTTTGCTGATGACACTAAACTATGCAGAGCTTTGAAACTTACAATGATGTGCAAGTGCTTGCAAGCAGACCTAGATAGATTATCAAATGGCAGCAGAATGGCAGATGGGATTCAATTGTGATAAATGTAAGGTGATGCATTTGGGATTTAATAATCCCTGTGCCACCTACACCATAAATAACTCTGTGTTAAGTGCATCTGTAATGGAAAAAGATTGGGGGTTCTGTAGATAACAGACTTAGCTATAGCAAACAATGCCAGGTAGCAACAGCTAGAGCTAACAATATTGTCTTGTAAAAGAGGGATAAGAATCAAGAGAGAAAATATTATTCTCCCTCTTTACAAGGCACTGGTAAGGCCTCATTTGGAATATGCGGTGCAGTTTTGGAATCCCATATACAAAAGGGACATCTTGGAAATTGAGGCAGTAAGATTAGGGCAACTAAATTAAATAAGGGGAATGGGGGCTGAATAGCAGGCAGATTAGACAAGTTAGGGCTGTTTACATTGAGAAGCGGCGGTTGCGTGGGGACATGATAACCTTATACAAATATATTAATGGCCCATACAGTGAACTCTCTGGTGCATTGTTCACTAATAGGTCATATCAGAGGACACTGAACATCCTTTAAGGTTGGAAGAAAAGAAGTTTCATCTGCAGGTTAGGAAAAGGTTGTCTTCCAGCAGATGTGGTAATGGCAAGTTCATTGAATGACTTTAAAAAAGGCCTGGATAAGTTTCTAAAACTAAAAAATATGAGAATTACTGGTATTAATACTATACTGTATTCTGGTTGGTACGGGGATACTATATAATATTGAGAATTACTGGTATTAATGCTATAATCTGGTTGATCCAGGGATACTTTCCAATTGCCGTTGGAGTCATGAAGGAATTTTCCCCCCCTTTTTAGCTGGGGTTTTTTTCCTCCCTCTGGTCAACTGTTAGGTAGGTTACTAAAAAAATAAAATAAAGGTGAATAGGTTGGACATGATGGATGTATGTCTTTATTCCACCATAATTACTATGTTAGGAGGCCTATATACATCCAATGGTGTGGGGCAGTTCTTTGTAGAAGTTCACAGCTTTACAGATTTTCTAAAAAAATGAGAAAAAAAAAAACACTCTCAAAGGTAAGAAATCATGCCAAAATCCCAAGTTTACACACACAACTGGAATCAATCACCACCACAAAGTGAGCCAATGAACGATGGCCCAATTACAGCAACTTTTCAGATTTGTCAGACAAAACACCCCTCTATATTAAAATGCCCCCCAAAACTATATATGCACATTACTAACATTAACTAACAGTTACATTACTAATACTAAACACTAACACATTATAACATAACCAACAGTTACATTTACTAATACTAACACTAACTAACACTATCTAACATTATCTACCAGTACATTACTAACACTAACAGTTACATGTACTAATACTAACACTAATTAACACTAACATTAACTATATTTACATTTACTAATACTAACACACTAACTAACATTAACTAACAGTTACATTACAAATACTAACACTAACTAACATTAACTAACATTAACTAACAGTTACATTTACTAATACTACACTAACTCACATTAACTAACGTTACATTACACTAATACTAACACTAACTAACATTAACTAACAGTTACGTTTACTAATACTAACACAAAGTAACATTAACTAACAGTTACATTTATTAATACTAACACTAACGATCACTAACTACATTAACTTACAGTTGCATTTAACTAATCGAACACTAACTAAACATTAACAAACAGTTACATTTGCTAATACTAACACTAACTAACATTAACTAACGGTTACATTTACAAATACTACACTAACTAACATTCACTAACTTAACTACAGTTACATTTCCTAATACTAACACTAACTAACATTAACTAACATTAACTAACAGTTTACATTTACTAATACTAACACTAACTAACATTAACAACAGTTACATTCTAATACTAACACATACTAACACTAACACATTAACTAACAGTTCATTTACTAATACTAACACTAATTAACACTAACATTAACTAACAGTTGCATTTACTAATACTAACACTAATTACACTAACATTAACTAACAGTTACATTACTAATACTAACACTATCTAACATTAACTAGCAGTTACATTTACTAATACAACACTACATTAGCTAACATTAACTAACGTTATATTTACTAATACTACACACTAACTAACATTAACTGTACATTTACTAATACTAACACTAACTAACATTAACTAACATTAACTAACAGTTACATTTACTTATATCTAACACTAAGTAACATTAACTAACAGTTTCATTTACTAATACTAACACTAATTAACACTAACATTAACTAACAGTTACATTTACTAATACTAACAATAACTAACATTAACTACAGTTACATTTACTAATACTAACACTACTACATAACACTAACTAACACTTACTAACTAACAAACTACTTAACAACATTTACATTTACTAATACTAACACTAACTAACATTAACTAACAGTTACATTTACTAATACTAACCAACTAACAAACTAACAGTTACATTTATTAATACTAACACTAACTAACATTAACTAACAGTTACATTTACTAATACTAACCACTAACTAACATTAACTAACAGTTACATTTACAATACTAATAAACCTACTAACATTAACAAATACATTTACATTAATACTAACACTAAGTAACATTAACTAACAGTTATTTTACTAAACTAAACTAACACTAACTACATTTGAAAAAATATCTTTGAGTCGTTTATGAAAAAGAGCTTTCAAAATTTGATTTATATGTATATTGTAAATATTTGTGTACTTGTCCTTTAACTAACATCTACTAACATTAACTAACATTACATTTAGTTAAAATTTACCAACACTAACTACACTAACATATGTACTTGATTCCTTTAGGAGAAAAGCACTAAATACCCCGCAATCGTTTGTGGCGGTTTCGAAATTGCGAAGCGCTATCGCCAATCAAAGTGCTATAAAAGTAACAAGAAAAGTGCAGTACTTCATAAAATGGTTTTACATAGACAGAGCTTATCAGAAAATCTGCCAACAGAACCCCCTGATTAGTGATGCAAAAGTGGTGTTATATACAACTCAATCACAGTTAAAATTTAATATATAAATGTGATACTTGCTTGATATTCTGCTGAATGTCCTGGACTATGTTCCTTCTCTGCTGCTTGAGATCTCACAACCTCTTTTGGAGTTGAGAGGGATCTATGCGAAACTGCATCCGCTGTTATTCTGCAGGTGGCGCATATTGCGCTCCTTTATGTTGGGGGTGCCATCCCGTCATACCCCCCGGGTGACATATTCCACCATCAGAACACTGCCATTGCATGGTGCCAGTTTTCTCTAGGAAAAGTAATAGTGGAATGACTACACCCACTTTCCAGGCTCGATTTAGATCCTGATTGCATATAGAAGTCAATGGGAAGATGTGTTAAAATCGAATGCAGAAAACCGAATAGCAAGTAAAATGTCATATATAAACCAATACAGGAGTAAATATCGAATGATTGAATAAGCGATAAAATGTCCATGAAACTACGAGTAAATATTGAATATGCGAGTAAAATGTCTATATAAACCAATATCGAAAAAACCAATATGCAAGTAAAATGTCCATGTAACTATGAGTAAATACCGAATCAGCGAGTAAAATATCCATTAAAACAATATGTGAGTATCGATCAACGAGTCAAAGGTCTAATATACATAAACACAAGTAAATATTGAATTATCGATTCCTCGAGTCGTTCCATGGGTATGTTTGAATGTTCGAACAGTGAGAACTCGAAAGTGTCTGAGTAAAATAGATTTTTCCTGGTATATTGGAAACATGTTCCCCAGACCATTTCCCAGGTCCCACAGCCATTTACATTAAGTTACCATTGATACTTTAATTGTTTTCATTAGAACTTTTCGAACTACTTGACTCCATTGACTTTAATGGCTCCGTTTTCGAACTTTTAACTTTCGAACTTAAATAGTTTGAACGTTCGAAAACGGACCGAACTTCTAAAGTTCGGCCATATGAGTTTACAACAAAATATTTTATACAAGTGTTAATATACAATGTTTTGGTGAACCTACTCGGTGAACATGCTACATGGAATTGCCGTGGGGAAAACATATGATTTTTAACTGAATATCACGCACTTGAGTGACTGACAGGCGTCAGTCTCTGATCATGGGACGTGTGGCTCTTTGTCTGTGTTGTTAAAGTCGGCTTCAGTCTGTTGCGCTGTCTGAGCTCTGGTGTTTTTTATTAAGCGTGCTCTATTTTTGCACATTAGTGAGCAGTGTGTCATTTGTTTGTACTTAACACTTATCCTTGCACAAGACCACTTTATATGACTATTAGATCCCAATCAATAAAGTTACTTTCTGGTCTGAATTAAAAGTGCCATGATGTCTCATTGGGTGTCTGGTGCTTAAGTCCATGTAATTCCCATGTAGTCCATACCCCCAACCGTCCTGATTTGAATAGGTGGATGGGGCATGTCTGCAATGTTGTGGTGGGTGGGGGCACGGCATCTAGGCGTGGACAGTCTCGGTCATGTCTGCGATGTTATGGTGGGTGGGGGCATGGCATTCTAGGCGGTGGACAGTCTGGGTCATGTCTGCAATGTTTGGTGGGTGGGGGGGCATGGCATTCTAGGCGTGGAACGTCTCGGTCATGTCTGTGATATATTGTGGTGGGGGCATGGCATTCTAGGCGGTGACAGTCTGGGTCATGTCTGCGATGTTGTGGTGGGTGGGGCTGGCATTCTAGGCGGTGACAGTCTCGGTCATGTCTGTGTGATGTTGTGGTGGGTGGGGGCATGGCATTCTAGGCGTGGACAGTCTTGGTCATGTCTGTGATGTTATGTGTGGTTGGGGCATGGCATTCTAGGCGGTGGACAGTCGGTCATGTCTGCGATGTTGTGTAGGTGGGGGCACGGCATTCTAGGGTGTGGACAGGCTGGGTCATGTCTGTGATGTTGTGGTGGGTGGGGGCATGGAATTCTAGGGTGTGGACAAGGCTGGGTCATGTCTGTGATGTTGTGGTGGTGGGGGCAAGGCATTCTAGGGTGTGGACAGGCTGGGTTATGTCTGTGATGTTGTGTGTCCAGGATGCTGGACTGACTTTTTGTGGTTGCTGTATTTGGGGCTTGGTTGCGCTTCAAAGCATGTGTGTGGCTGTGCCATTTATGGGTGTGGTGTTTGGGGGTGTGCCTGTGATGATTGGGGGCATGGACAGAGTTTTGTGTATGTTGGTGTGATTTGGGAACAGACCTGGGATTTTTGGTGGTGTGGCCATGATGTAGGGGTGGACCATAATGTTTTTTGGGGGGTTGGGGTGACCACAATATCAAAAGTGTGGTCACAACATTTGGGGGAATGGTTGCAATGCATGGCAGTTATCTTTGGGGGCAGGGCCTTGATAGTTGGGGTATGAGCATGACTGTGATGTTTGGGGGTGTGGCCATGACAGCTATATCGGGGGGCATGATCACATTCCAAGGCTCTGCTTTAAATTTCTTAGCCATAAATGTTGATTATTTCACCAATAGTAACATAGTCTTTCCTGTTTTATATTTGTTTATAAATGTCACTCATATCACCAAAAGTAACATAGTCTTTCCAGGGTTTATATTTGATATAAATGTGATTTATATCACCAATAGTAACATAGTCTTCCAGGGTTTATATTTGTATATAAATGTTTATTCATATCACAATAGTAACATAGTCTTTCCAGGGTTTTATTTGTATATAATGTTATTCATATCACCAAGTAACATAGTCTTTCAGGGTATATTTTATATAAATGTTATTCATATACCAATAGTAACTAGTCTTTCCAGGGTTTATATTTGTATATAAATGTTTATTCATATCACCAATAGTAACAAGTCTTTCAAGGTTTATATTTTTATATAATGTGATTCATATCACCATAGTACACAGTCTTTCCAGGGTTTATATTTGTATATAAATGTGATTCATATCACCAATAGTAAACAGTCTTTCCAGGGTTTATATTTGTATATAATGTGATTCATATCACACAATAGTAACACAGTCTTTCCAGGTTTATATTTGTATATAAATGTTATTCATATCACAATAGTAACATAGTCTTTCCAGGGTTTATATTTGTATATAAATGTGTTCATATCACCAATAGTAAACTAGTCTTCCAGGGTTTATATTTGTATATAAATGTGATTCTTCACCAATAGTAACATAGTCTTTCCAGGGTTTATATTTGTATTAAAATGTTATTCATATCACCAATGTAACATAGTCTTTCCAGGGTTTATATTTGTATATAAATGTTATTCATATCACCAATAGTAACAAAGTCTTCAAGGGTTTATATTTTTATATAATGTGATTCATATCACCAATAGTAACACAGTCTTCTCCAGGGTTTATATTTGTATATAAATGTTTATTCATATCACCAATAGTAACATAGTCTTTCCAGGATTTAAATTTGTATATAATATCATTCATATCACCAAAAGTATTCAGGACTATTCATAACAGTTCTTATCATTAAAAGGGGGTAATTTTGCCCAACCAATCAGATGTAACTTTCAATGATAAATAAATCTGATTGGTGGCAAAATAGCACCTTTTTTTTAACATAAGAACTTGTATTGAATCTCCCTCATAGTCTTTCCGGGGTTTATATTCGTATATAAATGTCATTCATATCACCAATAGTAAAATAGTCTTTCCATGTTTTATATTTGTTTATAAATGTCACTCATATCACCAAAAGTAACATAGTCTTTCCAGGGTTTATATTTGTATATAAATGTGATTCATATCACCAATAGTAACATAGTCTTTCCAGGGTTTATATTTGTATATAAATGTTATTCATATCGACATAGTAACATAGTCTTTCCAGGATTTTATATTATAAATGTGATTCATATCACCAATAGTAACATAGTATTTCCGGGGTTTAATTTGTATATAAATGTTATTCATATCACAATAGTAACATAGTCTTTCCAGGGTTATATTTGTATATAAATGTTATTCATATCACCAATAGTAACAAAGTCTTTCAGGGTTATATTTTTATATAAATGTGATTCATATCACCAATAGTAACACAGTCTTTCCAGGGTTTATATTTGTATATAAATGTATTCATATCGACAATAGTAAACATAGTCTTTCCAGGGTTTATATTTGTATATAAATGTGATTCATATCACCAATAGTAACATAGCCTTTCCAGGTTTATATTTGTATATAAAGTGATTCATATCACCAATAGTAACTAGTCTTTCCAGGGTTTATATTTGTATATAAATGTTATCATATCACCAATGGTAACATAGTCTTTCCAGGGTTTATATTTGATATAAATGTTATTCATATCACCAATGGTAACATAGTCTTTCCAGGGTTATATTGTATTAAATGTTATTCATATCACCAATAGTAACATAGTATTACCAGGGTTTATATTTGTATATAAATGTCATTCATATCACCAATAGTAACATAGTCTTTCCAGGGTATATATTTGTATATAAGTCATTCATATCACCAATAGTAACAGTCTTTCCAGGGTTTATATTTGTATATAAATGTCATTCATATCACCAATATAACATTGTCTTCCAGTGTTATATTTGAAACCTTCCAGGAGCAAATTGTGATGTGTTTCAGACCTTAAGGGAAATGTCTGGTTCCGTCTGTTATAGACGCTGTTGTTCTGTGCGTGCAGCTCTCTGAGTTGTGTAGCCATACATTACACTGTTGTTGTGTCACTGACGTGGACTCTGTGTCTGTGTTGTTGAAGTTGGGCAGCACACAGAGCCCAGGCCCTTCATCTGAGTTACTAAATTGGGAAATCACACTCTGCAAGTGACGTGCAGGCTTTTTATTGGTCAAACTGACTTCATGGACGTTGGCCCTTTGAGTGGGTGTCGCCATTATGTGGATGATTTAGGGGTGTGGCTGTGAGGTGAGTACATACATACATACATACAGAAATACAAGGTTTCTGCTTTGTATAGTAGATGTATCTGACCTTGAAACATCTTGGAAACTGAACATTCATGTGTGTTGATTAAAACTGATTAACAAATGTAGTAATTTTTTTAACCATTCTGTATTACAGGGGCAAAAAAAGAACTGCCTACATGACTTTTACAGCAATTATGTAGGGTTTCTTGGGGCAAAAAACAGAAAGCCTATAGCATCCTGTATGGTATAGCATATAAGAGATTCTTTTCCACATCCTAATGGACATTATGTGAGATCTACGGACTCGCATGATAATTTTTCTGGATATAGCTATGGACTAAATATCTTATTTTGCCAGTTTGTTCTAATATCTACTTTTTTCATAATTCTTTAATTATTATACTTGTTAAAAAGTAATCCTGATGACGGCAAAAAAATAAAACGTTTATTTTCTTTTTACCGTATATACTGGAGTATAAGCCGACCCGAGTGTAAGCCGAGGTACCCTTTTTTACCTAAAAAAGTAGGGAAAATTGATTGACTCGAGTATAAGCCGAGGTCCCTTCCCTCCTTCCTAAGCCGAGGTCCCTTCCCTCCTTCCCTCCCTCCCCTGAGAGTCCCCCCAGTTGGTCCTTACCCCGAAGCTGCACTACTCATGTGAGTGCATGTAGTGACATCCCCCTTCCCTCCTTCCCTCCCTCCCCTGAGAGTCCCCCCAGTTGGTTGAGAGTCCCCCCAGTTGGTCCTTACCCCGAAGCTGCACTCCAGGATGATCGCCCTCTCCTTATGGCCAAATCCGGCTGCCGCACGCTGGATACGGTAAGTCCTGTGGATTTGCCGGTCCTTACCCGGAAGCTGCACTCCAGGATGATCGCCGTCTCCTTATGGCCAAATCTGGCTGCCGCACGCTGGATACGGTAAGTCCTGTGGATTTGCCGGCTGACGTCACTACTCGGCGCCTCTCACAGCCTGGCGCCGAGTAGTGACATCAGCCAGCAAACCCACAGGACGTACCCAGCGTGCGGCAACCGGATTTGGCCATAAGGAGACGGCGATCATCCTGGAGTGCAGCTTCGTGGACCTTGACTCGAGTATAAGCCGAGGTAAGGTTTTTAGGTTTATTTTAAAACCTAAAAACCTCGGCTTATACTCGAGTATATACGGTATATTAATTTCTATTATATTAGACTATTTTCAATATATAACGTAGTACAATGTACAAGTTAAAGGGCATGTCCACTCAAAGATTCTACAGGAACTCCCCCGATCTTTACTTACCTTCCCTCTTTCCCGGCCGTCTGATTGCATGGAACGGCAATCAGGGGGTGGGACTGGCAGCCGCATCCATGATTGGCTGAAAGGCAGCCAATCATGGACTTAGGTGCCGGCTGCTGAGAACTCCAGGGGAGAGAAGTAAGCTAAGTAAAGATCGGAGGAGTTCCTGTAAAATCTTTTATGGCAGATGGGGCTGGGGGCAGGATAGCTACTAATGGGATTTGGTAGGGGGGGGCTTGCAAAGCAGGAGGGAAAGGGAGGGAGGAAGAGAGAAGGGGGAGGCCTGCAGTGTGCAGGGCAAATTTTTCCCGGAGGAGAGACAGGAGGCCTATATGGACTCTGCTATCCTCCTGGTGGACACTTTTTTGGACTTTGGAGGGGGATTCCAGGAGAACCATTTGGAGCTGGGATGTAAGGTAAGGATTTCATTGCACTACAGAGTGGGGTCAGTAATGGGGGGATTATAGTTTTGGGGTGGTCATGCCCTTTAACTAATATGAACTCAAAAGCAACATAAAAAATCAGCTTTATAAATGTGCAAGACAAATGCTTGCAAGGTAGAAAGAAGATTTCCTAACTCCAAATATATATTTACTATTAATATTTTGAGGTTTTGAACCTCCATATAAGTCAGTTCATTTGAGCGATTTAGCTCAAGCAATTTTCTTTCAAAGGGATTTTCTGTTTTAAAGGGGTTTGTCTGTATTTAAGGGTTGTGCATTAAGAAACAAAAGCATTTATTAACTGTGATTTGCAGTCTAGTAAATGTACTAACCTAGCACTATTTATTTCTAAGAGTGTGCATGTGTAAGTAATCACTGGTGTTTTTTTTTACTATTTACTACTTGAATAAGGTGGTAGGAATTGTTTAAGGAAACTCAAATCACTGGATTACTATAATAAATACTTGTGTTTAAACAGCACTGTTACCTGTAGGGAGGCTGGTTAGAGACAAAAGAAAGGTATTTTCTTTTCTTTTCTCTCTGATTGGATGGGGGTGTAGCTAATTGGTTTAAATTGGCTAAGGGCTGTTGGCTCTTTGGTTTTGAACCTCATATAAATCAGTTCATTTGAGTGATTTAGCTTGAGCAATTTTCTTTCAAAGGGATTTTCTGTTTTAAAGGGGTTTGTCTGTATTTAAGGGGTGTGTGTTAAGAAACAAAAGTGTTTAGAACAAGAAAGGGTTTAAGAACAACTCTGCTGTGTATAGCTGATTCTCTTGTGTGTATAGCTGTTGGTATGTATTGCTGTTGCTGTGTATTGCCGTTGCTGTGTATTGCTGTTTAGTATGGACAGTTTTGTTGGGGCCATGCAATGTGCATCCTGCCACATTTAAGAAATATTGGAGCAGCCAACCCAAGGGGCTTATGTATGTGTCAGATGTGAGTGGGTTGCCCATTTGGAATCTGAGGTCCAGAATCTAAAGGGGAAACTTGCAGCA
The DNA here is from genome assembly GCA_019447015.1 of Hymenochirus boettgeri. Lineage (NCBI taxonomy): Eukaryota > Metazoa > Chordata > Amphibia > Anura > Pipidae > Hymenochirus > Hymenochirus boettgeri. Next base: position 384,595 of record JAACNH010000042.1, on the reverse strand, counting down.
TGGCAGGGCTTGGCAAACCTGGGGGAGATACAGGTACTGGCAGGGGCTAGTATACTGGAGGGTGGAGATAGGGTAGATAAGGTGGTAAAGGAAAATACATTTTAATTGTCACCAGGGGAAGTAGGGGATGGAAGGATAGGGGTGCTTCTTCCCAGCTGGTCAATCCCAACAGATTTGCCAGGTTAGGTGAAGATGTGGAGGACGATGGTTCAGAAGTAGCATGTATGGAACAGGCCTTTCCCTTGAGCATCCAGGGGATGGTCATCTCCAATACAAGGGAGGGAGAACTGGGGGCTAGGAAGGATAGGCAGGAAGTAGTGGTAGATGACTCCATTGTTAGAAGGGTAAATAGGGTAATCTGTCGCCAAGACCCTGCATGCCAAACAGTGTGTTGTCTGCCTGGTGCTAGGGTTCGACATGTGGTGGATCGTGTAGGCAGATTATTGGGTGGGGCTGGGAGTGACCCAGCGGTCTTGGCCCTTAAAAATGATTTCTGAAAATTAGGGACCAAGTTAAAAGCAAGGACCTAAAGGGTAGGGATTTCAGAAATAATTCCACAGCCACGTGCTACGCAAGGGAGGCAACGGGAGCTCAGGAGTATAAATGTGTGGCTAAGAGAGTGGTGCAAGGAGATGGGGTTGGGTTTTTAGAGAACTGGGCTGACTTTTTTGTTGGCTAAAGGTTCTTTAGTAGAGAGGGATTGCACCTCAATGGTGATGGTGCAGCTCTTTTGGGGGAGCAGATGGCTAGGGGGTTTGAGGAGATTTTAAACTAGGTATGAGGGGAGGGTACATTGAACTACACAGGGGTAGATAGAGAAGTTAGGGATCAGGGTGCTAATGATACAACGGAGGGAGGAGAAGGGGTAGGGGGGAGCATAGAGGATAAGGAGACATGTACGACCATGTATGGAAGTAAATCAATTGATAATCTAAAATGTATGTTTACAAATGCAAGTCTAGCTGGAAAAACCGGGGAACTTGAAATAATAGCTTTAAAGGAAAGGTATGATGTGATTGGTATAGCAGAATCATGGCTAAATTATTCACATGACTGGACAGTAAATATTGAAGGATACTCCTTATTTAGACATGACAGAGTTAATAAGAAACGAGGAGGAGTAAGTATGTATGTTAAACAGGAATTGAAGCCAAATTTAAAGGATGGAATAGTTGGGTGGTAAACGATACAGCAGAAACAATATGGGTGGAACTGTGTACAGGAAGCAAGAAGGTAGGTAAATTAATTGTTGGAGTATGTTATAAGCCGCCATATGCCGGGGAAGAGGTGGAAATGAATCTCCATATGCAGTTGGCGAAGGCTGATAGTATGGGGCATGTTCTGGTTATGGGGGATTTTAACTACCCGGACATAGATTGGAGTAAGGGAACTGCCAGCACAACAAAAGGTATAAAGTTTTTAAATTTCCTATATGAGTATTTTCTTTCACAGATGGTAGAAGTTCCTACTAGACAGAATGCGTTGTTGGATCTGGTGATCCGGTATCTAATAACCCCGAGCTCATTTTGGAGATGAAGGTAATGGGAAGCTTAGGGAATAGTGATCATGATTTAGTGGCATTTAATATAGGTTGCAAAAAACTAAAGTGCACTGGGTTAACAAAAACTTTTAACTTTAAGAAAGCTAATTTTATGCTGTTAAAAGAATCACTCATAGACTCAGGAATCTGCTCATAGACAGGGGAATTGTTTCTAGGTAAAGATACTGAGCAGATGTGGACCACTTTAAAGGGATATTAAACTGTTACATTTCTAAATCTGTACCTTTAGGGAACAAGTGTAAAAAATTAGGTCCACTTCTGCATGGCTTAATGGTCAGGTAAAAAGGGAAATGGAAAAAAAGAAAAAGGTTTTTAAAATTTTGAAAACAGAGGGAACAGAACAGGCTTACAGGGAGTACAAAAGCTGTAATAAAGAGTTCAAGAAAACAATAAAAACTAGCTAAAATAGAAAAAGAAATACGGATTGCCGAACAAAGCAAGTCCAACCCCAAAATGTTTTTTAAGTATATAACTGGTAAAAAGATGAGGACTGAGAATGTAGGACCATTAAACAAGCAGGGAATCCTTGTCCTTACAGCAGGGACTGTTATAATATGCAGGGAAGAAATGAAGAGAGTTCACATTGGCTAACAGAGGATATGGTACGGAAACCATTAGACAAAGTTAATATCTATAAAGCCCCAGGACCAGATGGATTGCATCCTCGGATTTTAAAAGAGCTTAGTTCAGTTCTATCTAGACCGCTGTTCCTCATCTTTTCAGATTCGCTTTTGTCTGGGGATGTGCCGCTGGATTGGAAAAAAGTCAATGTAATACCAATATTCAAAAAAGGTAGTCGTTCACAGCCTGGTAACTATAGACCTGTAAGCCTAACATCAGTGGTAGGGAAGGTGCTGGAGACTTTGTTACGGGACCATATCCTTGACTTTGTCTCCAGAGCTCATCTTATTAGTTGTAGTCAGCATGGATTTATGAGAAATAGATCATGCCAGACAAATTTAATTGTTTTTTATGAAGAAGCGAGTAAGAAGTTAGATTCAGACACAGCAGTGGATGTGGTATACTTGTATTTTGCGAAAGCTTTCGATACTTAGGCGACTAATGTATAAACTGAGGACTGTTGGCCTTGAAGAAAACATTTGTTCATGGATAGAGAACTGGTTATTGGACCGCAAACAGAGAGTGGTGGTTATTGGAGCTATATCTATGTGGGATATGCCTCAGGGTTTTGTACTGGGGCCGCTTCTGTTTAATGTGTTTATAAATGACTTAGAAGGGGGCATTGAGAACAAGATCTCAGTGTTTGCTGATGACACTAAACTATGCAGAGCTTTGGAAACTTCCAGTGATGTGCAAGTGCTGCAAGCAGACCTAGATAGATTATCAAAATGGGCAGCAGAATGGCAGATGGGATTCAATGTTGATAAATGTAAGGTGATGCATTTGGGATTTAATAATCACTGTGCCACCTACACCATAAATAACTCTGTGTTAAGTGCATCTGTAATGGAAAAAGATTTGGGGGTTCTTGTACATAACAGACTTAGCTATAGCAAACAATGCCAGGTAGCAACAGCTAGAGCTAGCAAGATATTATCTTGTATAAAGAGGGGAATAGATTCGAGGGAGAAAAATATTATTCTCCCTCTTTACAAGGCACTGGTAAGGCCACATTTGGAATATGCGGTGCCGTTTTGGAATCCCATATACAAAAGGGACATCTTGGAAATTGAAGCAGTTCAGAAAAGGGCAACTAAATTAATAAGGGGAATGGAGGGGCTTGAATATGCAGACAGATTAGACAAATTAGGGCTGTTTACATTGGAGAAGCGACGTTTGCATGGGGACATGATAACCTTATACAAATATATTAATGGGCCATACAATGAACTCTCTGGAGCATTGTTTACTAATAGGTCATATCAGAGGACTCGTGAACATCCTTTAAGGTTGGAAGAAAAGAAGTTTCATCTTCAGGTTAGGAAAGGTTTCTTTACAGTGAGAACGGTGAAACTGTGGAACTGTCTTCCAGCAGATGTGGTAATGGCAAGTTCATTGAATAGCTTTAAAAAAGGCCTGGATTAATTTCTAAAACGAAAAAATATTGAGAATTACTGGTATTAATACATTTAGATCTGGTTGATCCAGGGACACTTTCCAATTGCCGTTTGGAGTCAGGAAGGAATTTTCCCCCCTTTTTAGCTGTTTTTATTTTTTGCCTTCCTCTGGATCAACTGTTAGGTAGGGTTAAAAAAAAAAGAGGGTGAATAGGTTGGACTTGATGGACGTATGTCTTTATTCAACCTTAATTACTATGTTACTATAAATACTATCAATAATGTATTTTTTAAATATACTATTGCACGTTATGCTTGGCTACGAATTATAGAAGATGCGTTGATAAAAAAAGAACACAAAATGGACTTTATTTGAAAAAAGGAAGGAACTAGGTCTTACCTCCCATTCTTCAATTATTTTTGCCGATGTCAAGCGTAAAAATAGATTTTTCAGTGATCGTGCTGCTCACACCTTGTAATGTATGGGTGTGTTCTCATATAGTATAGGTGAGAGGAAAGCAGTCGGGTATTTTAGTGTACACCGAGTGAGCTGAGCAACAACCTCTATGTATTTCGCACATTTTGAATGAAAATACCCTCAATGCATTGCAAACCTTGACTTTTGTTTGGCAATAACCAATTTTGGATCCAATTTTTCAATGGTCCAATGTTTTTTGGATATAGTGAAGAGATATCCAATCAGTTACCAATGTACCTTGGAAAATCATCACTGCTTTCTTCATGATGTCTATCACCTGTTTATTGTTTATTTCTTCATAGATTAGTTTAATGACCCCATCTTTGGAAAAACATTATTCAATCTCTTCTCACCAAGCTCCAGTGATGATCCTGATGGGTGGCGAATGGTTGCCTGTTCTCTGTGTGATATTGCTGCAAGTATTGTTCTTGCCATCATACCATCCATGTAGTTGTTCTAAATTTATAATGATAAACTTCTGGTGATCATTCTAATGTATTTTATTAAACGAGGTGCAGAAATAATACATTTCAATACATCACGTGCCTTGGTTACCTTTGGTGTCCAAGGACATCTTCTTTTTGGATAGCTGCTTGTGTTCACATTCTGGACACAGTGAATTTTTAGGAAAACAATGTTTATTGGACACATGATCTAATTGAGATTCCCACTCAGCAACTAGCAGGTCAGGATTCCCTTGATAATTTCTGGAATGAAATATGATTGATGATGTGTTATCCACCTACCAATAACAAAGCAATTAGATTTTTGGGTTTTTTTTGCTGCTGTTATTTTTTTCCTAATGACCTTGCTTATGTGCCAGATGTCAAATTGGTGGCAATTATGGGAATAATTATCTGTCATTAATTTGTGCCTGTTGGTGGCAATTAGTCCAACATCATCATTTTTGTAGATCGGTAAGGTAACTTTCAAACACACTCTTCCCCATGCCAACCAAAGACTTGCCTGGTCCTAATTGGTCTATTAACAATGTTCTTGTTGACTAAGTCCATTAGTGTCTATGTGCAGTACTTAGCACATATGTCAAATTGATATGGATTGCTGGAAATAAGGCTGGTTTTTGGTATTTGTAATAAGCCATTTTTGAGATACCAAGAGCTGAAAAATATCCAACGTTTCTTTTACTTTTTTGAAACTGAAGCTGCTGAATATTCCATCAGGGTAATATTAACATTATTTAATCTTCCTGTGCTTTACATCACTATTAGTGATTAGTGACACCTTGTCGCCTTCCTCAGATGACACCCCTTGCTTCTTTTTTAATGTTTATTTGAAGTCTATGGTAAGCCACATAGGTTTGTACCTACTTATACTAGTAGCAACTTTCCATGCATTGTGTGCCTGAGTTTGTAACTAAATGCGGTGCTCAGTTTTCCTTGAAATCATTGTATTATTAATCTACACTTACTTTGATGATTATCCAAGGACTTTTGAGCAGCTTGGAGGAGGCCATATTTTTCACTGATCATCCTTTTATTGTAAAAAAAGTAAGAATTTAAAAATTGTCATTGTTGATCTATACCAATCGAGAGAGAAAAATCACTTCCTGATTCTCTAAAATGAAAGAGAAATATATATATATATATATATATCTATAAAAGGAAAGATAATCAATGCACATTCCTATGTCCCATACAGTATCCTATTATCTGCACACTGGCATACATTATAAACATAGAAAAGATAATCAATGCACATTCCTAGGCCCCATTCAATATCATATTATCTGCACACTGGCATACATTATAAACAAAGGAGATTTAGTATACATTACTGTGATCACATGAATGAAAAGTTTGTCTACCATGTAAAGTTAACCCCAGTCTGGAAGGTCCTAACTTCTAACCTTTTTTTACTTCAATTATGATGAGAAAACTTTTGCATTTCACATGTGCACTGGATCAATATAGCAGGTTTTCTTAATTCCCCCCTGCCAACTGGCTTTTTATAGTGAGAGAAGTATATATAAATCCAGTGCTTTATATTAAAGGCATAGGACCTCCCATTAAAGGGGCGTGTTGGGGGTGTTATTACCACATGGAAGCTTGGCCATGCTTCCCAATATATACATACAATAGAAGGACAGTGGAAGCACTCCTTAGGCCAAATAACAAATCTTGCTGAAGTGCTAGTGATTTGGTCAAACATTTATACAAACACAGAAAAGATAATTAATTTAGCTATTTAATATAAATACAGACACCATGGATATTAACAATAGGCAAAGGAAATCCTCATTCCCCCTTGTTCATTGATCCCCATTGTATTTATCTCTATCCTGCAGGATGACATTGATAATCCTTACAAAAGGTAGAAATGGAGGCAGGCAGCCAGAAAGCCCATAAAATCCAGTCTTTATTAGTTCATCATATAAAAGCAGCACATCGGATACACACTAAGCATCAACACCCTTCATCTGAAAGCTCCGCCCAACATGTTTCGTGACCTCTCATCACTTCCTCAGGGGCATGGAGCTAAGCACATCTAACCTGTTTCAGAGATTAGTGGAGAATGACATTAGAAAATTGAATAAGAGTAAACGCAAAATACCAAATGTTAAGAATAAATCCCAATATAGGGGAGCCTTGAAAGATATTAGAGAGAACTGTAATATTGTGGTAAGATCAGCAGATAAAGGGGGGGTCCGTTGTGGTTATGGATACCTCGGTGTATGATAATTTGAGACAACTGTCGGACAATGACACTTATTCTAGTCTTGGGGGTGACCCTGAGAAGGTGTTTAAAACCCAGTTGGGATCTCTTCTTGAGATGGGTGTTTCCAGAGGGGTTCTTTCTCAGACTGAATATGAATATCTTATGGTTACTGACCCAGTCACCCCCATTTTCCATGTATTACCGAAGGTACACAAGTCACTGCGAGACATAAAAGGTCGCCCTATTCTCTCTGGTATTGGGTCCTTGAACGAACCCCTATCTAAATATATTGATTTCTTGTTACGCCCTATGGTGGATATTTTACCATCATACATACGAGATTCGACACATATTATTAATAAAATTGCAGACACTGTTTGGAAAGATACGTACAGTTGGCTTATGTTGGATGTGGCCTCGCTGTACTCCTCAATACCACATGATTTAGGCCTTCGGGCTGTACAATTTTGGTTGGATCAAAATAATATATATCCTGAAGTCCAGAAATGGTTCATTATGGAGGCTCTCCAATATTTACTTAACACTAAATATTTTCTATATAATGGAGTATACTATCTACAGAAAAGAGGAGCATCTATGGGAGGGTGTTTTTCGCCCTTCTATGCAATTCTAATTATGGGCCATTGGGAGTTTGTACACATATTTAACCCGTTTAATATCTTTCGAGGCAAAATTATTGAGTTTCATCGATATATAGATTATATAATTATTATTTGGGATGAACTTTTTATGGGGCCCAGTGGTATTGATGTATTCATTGAGTACTGTAACTCGACACAATGGGGTATACAGTTTTCTTACCAGAGAGATCGGGTTAGTATGGAATGTTTTGATATTGAGTTCAAAATAGTTAATAATATTATAACAACAGATATTTTTCGTAAACCGATCTTGAGGAATACTATCCTGAGAGCTGATAGCTGCCATCCCCCTTCAGTTATCAATGCAATCCCATATGGCCAATTTTTAAGGTATAGGAGGGTATGCTCCACCTGGGATAATTTCCAGGAGAAGGCTATGTTATTGTGGGACCGGTTGGTGGAAAGGGGTTACCAAACAGATAAAATCAGCAGAGCATATGAGAAAGCAGTGGGGGCAGAACGAAAGGTACTTTTATTGGATAAATCGAAAGATAGAAAGAGTAAATATGAGGATCCGAATAGTGTACCCCTATTTATTACTAAATACTCCACAGATAGTGAGCGACTTAGGAGAATTATTTATAAACACTGGTCAGTTATTAAAACACTGGTCAGTTATTAAGATGGATCCCATTTTGGGGAAACATATGAAAAAGGGACCCAAAATGGTGTTCAAAAAGAACAGAACAATTGGTTCCATAGTTTCTCCTAGTGTAGTAACAAATGATATATCCTATAAATCTAACACATGGCTTATGTGTAAGGGGAGTTACAAATGTGGTATGCCGCGATGCAAAATGTGTAGATATGTGAAGAACTCGAAGTCCTTTGTGTCTTCCAATAATAATAATGAATATAAAATCAATAGATTGTTCAATTGTAGGACCACATTTGTTGTTTACCTAGCCACATGTGAATGTGGCAGGCAATATGTGGGTAAGACCATAAGACCTGCTTATAAGTAGAGATGGTCGAACTATTGAAAGTTCGGTCCGTTTTCGAACTTTCGAACTATTGTAAAAGTTCGAAAGTTCGAAAGTTCGAAAACGGACCCATTAAAGTCTATGGGAGGCAAATAGTTTGAAAAGTTCGAGTCAAATACAACTAAAATATTAATGGTAACTTAATGTAAATGGCTGTGGGACCTGGGAAATGGTCTGGGGAGCATGTTCCAATATCCAGGACTTTCGTAAAATCGATTTTACTCTCACACGCGCTACTTTCGAGCTTTCGCGTTCGAACGTTCGAGGTAACATGGACATTTTACTCGCAGATTCGATGCTCGCCTATAGGCTTTAATGGAGACTTTACTCGCAGATTCGATGTTCGCGCCTAGATACCATGTACATTTTACTCGCAGATTCGACCGTTCGAACATTCGAACATTCGATAAATCATCGAAAGTCCGGAAAATATCGAAAGTCCGCGTCCGAGATAGTTCGAGAAGTCCGGATCCGTTCGAACTCGAACAGTTCGGCTCGAACTCGGGTTCGAGTTCGAGTTCGAGTTCTATGCCATCCCTACTTATAAGAGGGTAATGGAGCATGTTAATGCATCTTTGGCAGGTTTGAGTACTACTGCCATATCGGCACATGTCATAGAAGTACATCAGGGGAATATTTTTTACCTTTCAAATCATCGACCATGTGAAATGGGCCCTAAGAAAGGGAGATAGAAATAAAAGCCTACTTAAAAAAGAGGCCTTTTGGATATACACATTGAAAACTACCAGTCCAGGTGGCCTTAATAAGGATTTTGAGCTTAAATGTTTTTGTGATTAACTATTTGATCACTGTGGCTTTATATATGGTGGCAGTGTTTGCTGTATTCTCGTACCATATAGGGATGATGTCTCCTTTCTCTCATTTGTTTCTCCGTTTTTCATATAGTGGAGTTTTCAACTGTTATATTTGTATTCATTCATATATTTATTAATGCAATATGATACTGAGATTTAATCTCCTATTAGAACTCCCTTATTCTATGTATCGTTGTATAAATATTTATTATCTGGCTGCTCTAGTCTCTGATGAATTGTAATGTGTCCTGATTTGGTATATGTATCCTTTTCTTTGTTCTAATCTCTTACAGGTGGTCAGGATAACGATACACATTGTTTGTGTTTTTGGGTTCGTTCCTGTATATCTTCTATATAGTCCATAGTTTACCAATATGTTATATTTTTTGGACTGTATGATGATTGTTGTTGTTATCTGATTATATTGTGTGTATAAGAATTTCTGGATGTTTTTAATATTGATATTATATGTTTTTACTATTACCTCATGTTTTGTATTTATACCACATAGGGTTAATATGCACCTATTTGTATAGGGTTAGATGTGCTTAGCTCTATGCCCCTGAGGAAGTGATGAGAGGCCACGAAACATGTTGGGCGGAGCTTTCAGATGAAGGGTGTTGGTGCTTAGTGTGTATCCGATGTGCTGCTTTTATATGATGAACTAATAAAGACTGGATTTTATGGGCTTTCTGGCTGTCTGCCTCCATTTCTACCTTTTGTGAGTTGTATCGGGGCCGTTCGGGAGCCGGCACTATCGGAGGTGCAGTGAGCACTGGAAGCTGCCTTTTTCGTATGGCTGTATGCTCCTGATCTGCAAACCGTGAGTTTTTTGGATTGATAATCCTTAATCTATTTCTATTGTGATATTTTAGATGCCAAGAGCTCAGTGCTCAGATAACTGTGTCCCTGGATTCAGGAAGGCCCCTAGGATTGGGAGCCCAAATCGCTGCTGTTACGATTGTGTTCCATGTCCAGAAGGAGAAATCTCTAATGGAACCGGTAATAATATTAATTACAATGGGAATATCCAATGGTAAATATCTGTATTAAGCTATCCATACATGGGCCAACTATCTATCACCATGCACCGACTTTCAGCTTGAAATCTATGGAAGATGGTTACTAGAAGATGGGGTTGATTCTAGAATTCTCCATTTTGCCAAATATTTATTTATTCTATAAAGTATAGTATGCTATCCTCCTGGTCGTCAGTTTTTGGGACTTTGGGGGGGGACTACAGGAGAACCAGATGGAGCTGGGATGTGAGGTAAGGATTACACTACATGGTGGGGCCAGTAGTTGAGGGGATTATAGTTTTAGGGGTGGACATGCCCTTTAAATAAATATACTTAGTAAATGTCCCTACAAGTGAGAATCTACATACTTTGGGTTCCTATTAGTTGGGTAAGTTTTGATGAGACTGCAGATACCCAGACACAGATGTTTATTATAAGTTTATTTCTCATATTTTTCTTAAATATAAAATCAGAGACACCATCAAAGATACAATTTACAGAAAAACTAAAGCTGGAAGTACAAAACTAATACAAAAATGGAACCAATGTATAAGAACAATTACTGAAAAATTATTAAAGGATAACTATACTGTAAAAATGAACTTTTAAAATGAAAAGTACCTGGGACAGGGAGGTAAGATTGATTATTCCTACCTCACAATGTTGTTTTGTTGAGGAGCTACAGCACGTACCATTTTCATCTGCCAGGTTATGGCCCTGGGTCTTCCTGTATAAAAGATAGTGCTGAAGCATTCAGGAAGACTGGCAGAAGCAGTTTTCTTCCTGCTGCTTCTCCTTTGTTTTCAACAGCTTCAAAACTAAATACCAATCAAAATTGTAAATACAAACTATGGGGGTAATGAACGGAGAGTCACCATCATATAGAAAGTGCAAAAGTTACATCTGCTTTTCTTATTCAATAAAGGGTTTGCGAGAGATATTATAATATGTGTTTGTGTCGAATTTCATTTTAAAAACTTGGTAAAATTGTGTGTGTTTTTATACATTGCATCATATTTTCACAGAATTATTTTCTACTATTTATGTATATAAATGTTATTTCATGTATATCTGTAATAACAAATCTAACAGGCTGTGTTTATATATAAATGCCAGCAGCATATTAACTGGTCTGTTCTCTATATACTAATATATGGACAATGGTAATGTTTGCTATTAATACTAGAGGTATCTGTCATGAAGTTCCCCTTAAAACAATTTCATGCATAAAAAGGCAATATACAGTATTATTATCTAATGTAATTTGTTTTAAGTGCAGGTAGATTGACACATGTCAAGTCAGTATACAACACAAAATGAGGTGCTAATACCCCCTACTATGAATCACTGTAATTTCACAGAAGCGTAAGAGTAATACCTGAATAACATAATGCCCAAACTTGCTGATATTGGGAGGTGTTTTGGGTGCTTAAACCTTTTAATTGGCAATACACTCAGAATCACTGGCCAGCCTTCAGGGCCCTGCTACCTGGGTCTTGTTTAAAACTCATTGCTGAACACCACTCAGACTTCCCCTTGAACCCCAGCTTAGCCATAACTAGAGCCTGGGTGGTACATACACTCTACCACTACACCACTGGCAGGACAGTTCCACTTTTCTTAGGAGGGTGGACATAACCTTTAAAAAAACTGCCCAGGTTGGGTTGAACTGCACCAAACTGTTTTTTGTGGGTTGAGGAGCCCCATCTAATATCTTGAATTGAGGCTCTGCAACTTCTAGCTACGCCACTGCCAGGAACTGGCATTTTGGGATTAATTACTTGCAATCAGCAAGTTTCATCTGAAAATGTTGTGGGATTTAAGGGCAAAGGGCACTTTAATGATGCCCCAAATCGCTCAATGCAGATGCATTTTCAGGGAGATTCAATAAAAGTTCTCCTCATTTAATATGGTGCTAATTTTGCCCCAACCACATCAGATGTTATTTAACATTTGTAAGCTAACATCTGATTGGTTGGGGCAAAATTAGCACCATTTTAAACGATGGTGCTAAAGAACTTTTATTGAATCTCCCTGTTTGTGTTTTCAAAGATACAAAACAAATTATGTATATACAGTATAAGTCTTGTCACTTAGGTACTGTTTACCACAGAATATCTACTATATAAAGTAGAAATCTTGTATGTATGTATGTATGTGCTCACCTCACAGCCACGACCCTGAATCCATCCACATAACGGCGATGTCCTCTAGAAGGGCCGATGCCTGTAAAGTCCAGTTTGACCAATAAAATTCCTGCACGTCACTTGCAGAGTGTGATTATCCAATCAGTAACTCAGATGAAGGGCCTGGGCTCTGTGTACTGCCAGACTTCAACAACACAGACACAGAGTCCACTTCAGTGATACAACAACAGCATAATGTATGGCTACACAACTCAGAGAACTGCACACACAGAACAACAGCTTCTATAACAGACGGAACCAGACATTTCCCTTAAGGTCTGTAACACATTACAATTTGCTTCTGGAAGGTTTCAAATATTAACCCTGGAAAGACTATTTTACTATTGGTGATATGAATGACATTTATATACAAATATAAACCCTGGAAAGACTATGTTACTATCGGTGATATGAATGACATTTATATACAAATATAAACCCTGGAGACTATGTTACTATGGTGATATGAATCACATTTATATACAAATATTAACCCTGGAAAGACTATTTTACTATTGGTGATAGGATGACTTTATATACAAATATTAACCCTGGAAAACTATGTTACTATTGGGTGATATGAATGACATTTATATACAAATATAATCCCTGGAAAGATTATGTTACTATTGGTGATATGAATCATTTATATACAATATAAACCCTGGAAAGACTATGTTACTATTGGTGATATAAATGACATTTATATACAAATATAAACCCTGGAAAGACTATGTTACTATTGGTGATATGAATGACATTTATATACAAATATAACCCTGGAAAGGCTTTGTTACTATTGGTGATATGAATGACATTTATATACAATATAACCCTGGAAAGACTATGTTACTATGGTGATATGAATGACATTTTATACAAATATAAACCCTGGAAAGACTGTGTTACTATGTGTGTATGAATCATATTTATATACAAATATAGACCCTGGAAGACTGTGTTACTATTGGTGATTTGAATGACATTTATATACAAATATAAACCCTGGAAAGACTATGTTACTATTGGTGATATGAATCACATTTATATACAAATATAAACCCTGGAAAGACTATGTTACATTGGTGATATGAATGACATTTATATACAATATAAACCCTGGAAACTGTGTTACTATTGGTGATTGAATGACATTTTATATACAAATATAAACCCTGGAAAGACTGTGTTACTATTGGTGATATGAATGACATTTATACAAATAAACCCTGGAAAGACTATGTTTACTATTGGTGATAGAATGACATTTATATACAAATATAAACCCTGGAAAGACTATGTTACTATTGGTGATATGAATCATTTATATACAAATATAAACTCTGGAAAGACTATGTTACTATTGGTGAATGAATGACATTTATATACAAATATAACCCTGGAAAGACTATGTCTATTGGTGATATGAATCACATTTATATACATATATAAACCCTGGAAAGACTATGTTACTATTGGTGACTGAATGACATTTATATCAAATATAAACCCTGGAAAGACTATGTTACTATGGTTGATGAATGACATTTATATACAATATAAACCCTGGAGACTATGTTACTATGGTGATAGATGACATTTATATACAAAATATAAACTCTGGAAAGACTATGTTCTATTGGTGATAGAACCACATTTATATACAAATGAAACCCTGGAAAGACTATGTTATATTGGTGATATGAATAACATTTATTACAAATATAAACCCTGGAAAGACTATGTTACTTTGGTGATATGAATCACGTTTATATCAAATATAACCATGGAAAGGGAGATTCATTTAAGTTCTTTGATTTAAAATGGTGCAAATTTTGCCCCAAACTATAAAGCCAAGCCCCCAAAGATAACTGCCATGTATTGCAAACCATGCCCCCAAATGTTATGACTACACTACCAGATATTGTGGTCACCCCCCAAAAAACCCCAAAACATTATGTTCCACCCCCAAACATCATGGCCACACACCCTACATCCCAGATCTGTTCCCAAATCACACCCACTACACAAACATCTTGTATATGCCGCCAAACATTACAGGCACACCCCAAACACCACAACCACGCCCCTAAAGGGCACGCCATGCTTTGAAACAACATGGCAGGCCACCAAATTTGCGACCACCAATGTCAACGTCCAAGCCTCCTAGACACCACAACATCACAACATGACCCAGACTGTCCACACCACTCGAATGCTGTGCCCCCACCCACCCCAACATCACAGACATACCCAGACTGTCCACACCCTAAATGCCGTGCCCCCCCACCCACCACAACATCACAGACATGACCAGACTTTCCACAACCCTAGATGCCGTGCCCACATCCACCGCAACATCACAGACATGACCCGACTGTCCACACCCTAAATGCCGTGCCCCCACCTACCACAGCATCACAGACATGACCCAGACTGTCCACACCTAGAATGCTGTGCCCACATCCACCGCAACATGCAGACATGCCCCATCCATCAATTCAAATGAAGACGTTGAGGGTATGGACTACATGGGAATTACCACATTACCTGGACTGAAGCACCAACACACACTGCCCACATGTCACACACTTCACGACAGTTACAACTAAAAGAACTTAGACATCATGGCACTTTCAATTCGGACCAGAAAGTAACTTTATTGATTGGGATCATATTTCATATAAAGTGGTCCTTGTGCAAGGATAAAGTGTTTAAAGTGCAACAAAGTACACACTGCTCACTAATGTGCAAAAAATAGAGCATGCTTAATAAAAACACACAGAGCTCAGACAGCGCAACAGAATGAAGCCCGACTTTAACACACAGACAAAGAGCCACACGTCACATGATCAGAGACACTGACGCCTGTCAGTCACTCAAGTGCTGTGATATTCAGTTAAAAATCATCATGTTTTTCCCCACGGCCAATTCCATGTAGTATGTTCACAAGTAGGTTCACCACAACATTTGTATATTACACCCAAGTGGAAAAACTGATAATGTTGTATATAAGGTTTTGCAATAAACATGTGCTACTAATGTCACTCACAATGTCACCTCTTCAATTCAATATTTACATACATGACGTACATTACCCACTGTGCCCTTCTTTTCCACCTGTCACTTCCATTCCAAGCCAAACGCACACACCTGCACGTAACAATACTATACCCCCAAGTGTACACGGGCAACACCGGGTCCAACTGCTAGTATACATATAAAGATAAAATGATCAAGGTAAAGATACCCCTAAATAATTTTAAACCAGGGGTGTCTAATTTAAGAGAGAGCTTTTTTAATTTATTTATATGGTTTATTACATTATATTATTTGGCACTTTATAGAGCTTGGGGTTTTCTAGTACATGTGAATTATATTTGTACCATACAGGGAGATTTCATAAATCATGGCTTTGTGTGTACATAATTGTGCAGTATGATAGGTTCAGTGCAAAAAAACAGCTTATTGCAGACCTTCTCCAGAGCAGATTCTGGCCCTCTTATCTCCCAGGCAGGGAGAGGAGGGGGGGGAGGAAGAGGGGGACAGAGGGGGGAGAAAGAGAGGGGGGAAAGAGTGCAGGAGAGAGTGGGGGAATGAGTGACAGTGGGGGAGAAAGAGAGGTTGCTAGATTCATTAGATTTGGGGATTCAGCTACAAGAGTGCCAATGAGGTTTAATGTTATTGAAGTTATACCTTAGGACAAAAATAAATTAAACCTTAGTTATGCCCTAAGAGGAATAGCGAGTTAAAATAATAGAGAAGGAGTTTTTATGGACAATAGTCTGTAAGGCTAATCAGGCAGGGCCTAAAGCACATAGAAGATTTATGTAGAAAATGAAGCTTGGTGTCATGAGAAGAAGACATCATTGTATCTTTGTACATAGCTCTCGGAAGGTCTTGTGTATTTAATTGAGTTCTGGCTACCAGTCACAGAAACTATCTAATATCTAATGAATGAGAGAGTACAGAAACAAAGAGGAACAAGAAGGAAAAACAGAACCCATACACTCAATTATAAAATTCCTTTATTTGATAAGCAGGGAATATATTAAAAATCCCTTACGCACCCAGCAATCATGAAGTATATACTGTACATAAGGCTATAATAAGAACCACAATTCCAGATTGTAGAGCGGGATGTGCTTCCGTGTGCCTCTGTACTCATAAGCCTTTATCCCTGCGTGCAGTGCTTTCCCCCAAGCGATTGCACCAACTACAAGGGGTTCGGCTGCTCCGGAACACGGGACTCCAGTCTAGTCATATGCCCACATCAAACTTTATTAAAAAAAAAACAGTGAATCAACAACAAACTCTCACATGAAGATCAGCCTACACCAACAGTAACGCTATTCAAGGGGAGAGACGTTAGATGGGCTGAGGCGATTCACAGCAACCACACCGCTTCATTAGAGACCAAAAAGAGAGAGGAAGTTCTCCCAAACCCCTCCCTCTTTATACCCATAAACCCTGCACACGGACACATTAACCCTTTCTTCCAAACCATTCCATGGTGTAGTGAAACTATATGACCATGCTGATAATACATAATAATATATATGTGTACAGAACAAGAAATCAGCAATCAACAAACATATTATATTGTATCTCTAAATAGAATGTCCAATATTCCAAAATGTAATATCATAAAAAGGAGTGCATAAAAGTGCATAATTAAAAATAATGGGCACAACTGGTTGTGTTATCAATATGGCGTGCATCTATACAGAAATTCTCAAAACCCCATTTAATAAACATTAATAGAGGAAAAATTAATATATAACAACTGTAATATCACCCATCTGCAATTTAAAGTGACGGTGCATAGTTAAGGACACATATACATGCCTAGTGCTTAATAGAAATCACCCCATGACAATATTGTAAACAAAGTGGAATCATACCCCATCAATGTGTGTAATGCGCATTAAATATCCCTAAAATCCTCAGTAATAACAATAAAAATAACAATGTGACATATACCCTTATGTGTTCTATGGATTACTATAAATATTCTAAAATATCCTATATATAATAATCATGGATTACAAATCCTATAATAGAAGAAATCTAAACTACTCAAATTGCAATAAAACACAATATGTAATAAGCTTTGTAAGCAAACATATAGCAAACATTGGCAAAATAGCTCATAAATACCGAGCTTATAAATAAGCATAAGAAAAAACCCTTTCCCGTTCAGTTAAATAACAACTGCTCACATTACAAGTTAAAGCCAAAGGTCGTAATGTTTTTAACTAAATATCCAATAGCCTCCTTTTTCAATAACTCTTGTGTAAATCGCCCTTCCGTACATGTTGCCTTCCTGTCTATAACATGAAAAAGATCTTTTGGCTTTGTCATGGCATTCCACCATGTGTGTGGAAATAGCTTGTTTTTTATCTCCCTTCCTTATAGCATTAATATGCTCCATGGCTCGAACTGCATATAACACATCATATTAAAACGTTCTTTGGTTGTAGTGCTAGTAAAAATTCTTGACACCGCTACATATTTACTAAAAACACCTATTAATCCACATTTAAAGCAGCCCATCTCTTTTAGCCATGGGTCTGCCCAGTTCTTTGCCTCTTTAATGAAAAGACTTGGTGAGACCATGGTACTTATACTCTTCCTTTCCTGTAGGTAAATCTGGGCTCAGTTCCTATTAGTCCTTCCAATCTAGAATCTGCCATCAGTATCCCCCAATATTTCTTCTATATTTTTACGTATTCGATGGCTGTCTATTATAAGTACTATATTTAAGGTGAGCCCACCTGAGTATTTATTGAACATGCCCCAAATTCGCTTATTTTTCTTTTTATTCTGCAAGAGACTACTGCGCTCAATAATAGTTTTATCATAAGCTATTTCAATAACCTCCGTTTCATAGCCCCTCTCTTTTAGCCTATCCCATAGGTTCATTGCTTGTTCATTAAATGTGTCCCAATCACTACAAATTCATCTCAACCTTAAAAATTGGCCATATGGTATACTAGTAATTGTGGCTCTGTTATGTGCTGAGGATGCTTCCAATATGGTGTTGTGTGTTATGTGTTTAGTTATATAGATCGGATATTTCCTACCATTTTCACAATTAATAAGATGTCAAGAAACTCTCTCATCTTATCCTGAATTTGATGAGTAATTCCAATTCCCATCTTGTTTCATTACAATTCCTGCAAAATCCATTGCAGTTTCATGACTGCCGCTCCCACAATAATAATATGTCATCTATAAAATGATAAATAAAGGCTATATGACGTTTAAATGGATTGGTACTGCTAAAGATGGATGGATGCTCCCACCAACCCATGAAAAGATTAGCATAGGTTGGTGAAAAACATGCACCCCATCGCCGTCCCTTTTCATTGAAGATAATATTGGTTATTAAACATAAAATAATTAGAGGTAAGGAGATATTGTAAAGCTTCAAAAGGAAGATTACTTGTTCCCTAGAATTAGATTGTACCAATTCAGCCATAAATTGTACACCTTCATAGGTAGGTTTCCATTCCATATCCTTAATACGATTTAAAAATCTGTCAAATCTTTTAAATAGGTTGGTAATTTCAATACCAGTGGGTATTTTTGGTCTCTGATGAAGCGGTTGTGGTTGCCGTGAAATGCGTCAGACCATCTAACATCTCTCCCCTTTGCACAGCGTTCTGTTGGTGTATGCGATCTTCATGTGAGTTTTGTTTCGATTCACAGTTTTTTTAAAAAGTTTGTGTACGTCTTGCTGCTGGGTCCCGTGTTTCTTGGCGCCGAACCCCTTTGCTTGGATTGTATATACTGTACATAGCATAGTTTGATTTACAACAGGTGTTCCCGCAGCTGATAAGAAAGTGTCCGTCATGCTCTAACGAGCTTTGGCGGCCATGTTGGTTGGCAACTCCCTTGAAACCAGTGTTCACATTAACATTAAGGGCGTGAATTCAGATCTCTTGCAGGATTTACAGCCACTTTAAAGCCTATAAAATCATTATGCGGGATAGTGAAGGTAGCCATCGATAAAGTCTGTTGAGACAAAATGCTTAGTATTCAAGAGTATTCAACATTATCAGTTGGAACTGATAGGGATAATGTTGAATTCTCTCCCATAGCGCATATTTTATCCAAGCCAATCATCAAACCATGAGCTTTTTAGTGCCCAAGTTAACAAGAAGCTTGTTCCTTATTGATTTGTTACTAAGAAGAGAGTCCTTTTGGATACACACGTTTAGATACAATACATCAATGAAGATTGTTTCTCAGAATATCTTATACCCCCTGTATATTTAAGATGAATTCATATTTAAGATGAATTAAGTCATTTAAAGTGTATTTAGTATACTGACTAAGTTAATAATTGCAGCAGTTTTAACACTTTAGCACCTTTTCTAGCACTGTTTATACAAGAGGAAATGTTTGTATCATTGTATTATATTTTGATATTTAGGGCACGCTCCACCTTATAATGAAAACAACACCATTTGAGAGTTGAAAAAGATATTGTTTAGCAATTGCACTTTGAATACCTCACCTATAGGTGGCGACATAGGAACTACCACTTCACCCTATAAAGTTTTTGTGCCCATTTTAGCACTTTATGGTTGTCTAAAGAAGATATCACTGTATATCAAAATGTTACATGTGTGAATAAAGCACAAGAGTTTTTCAAGTCTGGTGTGGCACCATCGCTTTGTGTATTTCAATTTAGACTTGAGGGAAAATAATTTCAGCTTATACAACAAAATGGTTCTTCAGTGTGGGATATTCTACCTGAACATTTTGTTTAGGCTGAATCTTTTGATCACATTCAAAACCGGCTTAGATGGTGGTACTTACTTATCTTTCTTCTGCATCTTAATTTATTCTTTTAACTTTACAGACAGTGCAAACTGCATAAGATGCCCCGATATGGAATGGCCCACATGGTAAAAAATCAGTGTATCGCAAGAACGAAGAATTCCTATCCTATACTAATGATAATATTTCTTGTGATCTTTTCCTTTCTCTCATTTCTCTTTCCCTTACATCTCTGCTGGTTATGTTTGTTTTCATTAAATACATGGACACCCCCATTGTCAGCCAATAAACAGAACCTCAGCTTCCCCTCCTGGTCTCCATCAAGCTGAGCTTCCTCACTTGTGTTCCTGTCCTCGGTCGCCCTGTGGATATAACCTGCATGTTACGTATAATCACTTTTGGAATCACCTTCTCCATAAGCTGTCTCTTCTCTCCTGGCCAAGCTATCATGGTTTACATTGCATTCAAGCCACCAAGCCTGGGAGCTCATGGAGGAAATGGGTGGGACCCAAACTGTCCAATTCTGTAGTCTTGATCTGTTCATCCATTCAAATAATAATCTGTATGACTTGGTTGCCGTTTCTCCTCCTCTTTCAGGATTGGACATTCACACTTACCCTGGAATAATCATCATTCAGTGCAATGAGGGATCAGCTATTGCCTTTACTCAGTTATTGGTTATATGGGCTTCTGGCAGCTGTTGTTTTGTTTTAGCATTTTTAGCTCGGACCTTACCGGACAGTTTTAATGAGGCCAAGTACATCACTTCAGCATGCTGGTCTTCTGCAGTGTTTGGATCACAATGATCCCGGCCTATCTGAGCACCAAAGGGAAAAAACACTGTGTGTGTGGAGATATTTGCCATATTGACCTCTAGTGCTGGACTATTAGGAGTTATATTATACCCAAATTTACATTATTTTTTAGAGCAGAAAGGAACACAAAATCTTATTTACTAGGAAATAAAAATTAGAGATTTATATTTATGATATATATTTATATACACCAATGACTGATATTTTATAAATGGCTGGCTTATTCCTACTCTATAATAAAGTAAAAGTAGATTTAGTCAAAATAACTGCTTATATGCCTGTATATTGATACATTATAAAGGTTAACCTACATTTGTAACTAACTACCTTATGCACTGGTTCTCCACATTCAGCTGGTATATGGAATCCCATCAGAAGGTAAAGTGAATTGGGACTGATTTACCCCAGACTGATTCAATATTGCTTAGTATAATTTTTTTTTTTACAATCTTTTCATTGGAGTTTTTATATACAAAAAAACTTAAAATAAACATTTCAATATATTATATATCAGATATATCAGTGTCAATTACAATTTTAGTTATAATCTTCACATAGATAATATAATAATAAGTAGATGAAATTTGTTATACTGTGGTTCAAATCGGTTTCAAGATTTACTTATTTATAAAATGTTTACAAAATATCGATCTACAAACATCAGACATTGGACAGGTCTATAATTTCCATATTTCTAGAATTTAATATGTGCAGTTTGAAAAACTAAAATTTCCTGATATTGTTTGTTGAGGTTTATTCTGTTTTAATTTTTCTTATTGAGGGAATGTTATCAGTATTCCATTTATTTGTTATAGCCAGCCTTGTAGCTTGGATATATGGAATATCTCATTCGAATTCCCGTATCTTGTTCTTCCAGATTTACTTTAATGGAGCCATCTCTGGGGTGGCATTAGCGGATATCCTATTAATTTTGATATCATAAGGAAAACCTTTTCCATAATTTATTAATTTTTTGGGCAGTGCCACATTATATGGATTAGATTTCCCTCATGTCCACTTTTCTCCAACATAGCCTGTCCGTTGTTTTATAATAATATATGACAGCTACACTGGTGTTAAATAGTTCCTGTATAATATCTTTCTATTCCTTCCCAGTGAGAAGCACATTTTGTATATTTATATGGGGCTAGTATGGCTTGTTCCCATTGTTCCAATGTAAATATTTTGTTTTAATCAGTTTGCCATTTGAGAATATTAGATGTAATTTGTGGGAACATTCTATTTCTTATGATTTATATAGTATTGTTATTCCTTTTTGGTGTCATTGAGGTTTTTCGAAAAGTATTTGTCATTTTGTTTAATTTGTGTTATATATGAGTTTTGTGGAAGTTTTATGTATAAAGCTTTTCATTGGATATATGTATATGATTATTGTTGGAAAATTATATTTAGTTTGTAGTTGTGTATATTTGTATATTTCATTTTCTTGAGCTATATCTTTAATCGTTATTTCTTTTGCTTTGTTCCAGTCTCG
>JAACNH010000042.1:203726-362086 GCA_019447015.1 Hymenochirus boettgeri | reverse complement strand
CAAAGAGAAGAAAGGATCATCTCTTCTAATGTATCCATGTATATTTATTGTTTAAGTTCTTGATATTGTTTTATATTTTTTGATTGTAGTCTTCCAGATTTTAAGGGCTGTATCTGGGATTGTATAGTTTGTGGTTATGTTTTTTTGTTTTAAAATAGATATGAGGAAGAATTGCTCTAAGTGAGTGATATGGTATTAGGTCTTTTCCAATTTCACCCATGATATTTCTGTTCTATCTATTCCACCAGTTTTTGAGTGGTGATATATTGCTGCTTCATAGTAATATTAAATTAGAGGACGGTTCATCCATCCTGCTGTTGTCTGCTTTTGTGAGCTTTATCAGGCTCACTCTGTGTTTTTTGTTACTCCATATAAAGTTTGTAAGTGATTTGTGTAAATAAGATTTCGGAATCTCTATAGGTAAAGTTCTAAATATATACAAACTTAGGGAGAATCATCATTTTGATTAATGAGATTTTGCCATTTAATGTTAAGAATGGGACATTCCATTTGTCTATATTATGTTGCATATCATTTTGAATGTATTTTTCGAGGATATACATAATTGTATTCCTAAATATTTTAATTTATTTTTGTCTGTTTCCCAGTTAAAGATTATTTGAATATTTATACCCAGTATAGAGGATTTTGTTTCATTTACATTGTAGTAAGAACTATTGCTGAATTTGTTTAGGAGTGTTTTTATTGTGTTTAACAGTTTTTTAGGGTTTGTTGTGATCATTTATAACATCATCTGCAAACAGACTAATCTTATGTTATTTTTATTCCATGTATGTGTATGTGTTCTCTCTTTGCCTGGGCTAGAGGTTCCTTAGTAGAGCAAATAATTGTGGAGACAATGGACATCCCTGTCTTGTTCCGTTTGTGATTGGGATTATTTTGGATAACATACCTGAGCTTAGAACATTGGCTTGGGTTGTGAATATAGAGCTTATATTGCTTGTTTGATTTGTCCGTTAAATCCAAATTTATCTAGTACTTGGGAAAGATAGGTCCATGATCCTATCAAATGCCTTTTCAGCATCTATAGTTAATAAGGTTGTTGGGATTTGATATTTTTCTACAAATTGGATTAAATTAAATATTCTTCTAGTGTTGTCAGAGGTTTGTCAATTTTAATGAATCCAGCTTGGTCTGTTTGTATTAGTTGGGGTAAAAGTGATTCTAATCTAGTTCTAGGCATTTAGCATATAGTTTTATATCTGTGTTAAGAAGTGATATTGGTCTAAAGTTTGTAACCTTGTCTATTTCTCTACAGGTTTGGTATAGTTACTATTGTTGCCTGTACTTTTCTTTTGGGAAGGATTGAATTGAAGGTGCTTAATTGAACATTTTTGTGAGTTGTGGTACCAGTATTTCTGAGAAATTCTATAGTATTCTCGGTAAACCCATCTGGTCCTGGTGATTTTTGTAGCTAAGTTCTTTGATTGCTTTAGTGACTTAGTCATAGTGAATCAGTATTTAGAGTGATGAGTTGGTTTTGGTTTAGTGAGGTAAAGTTAATTTTTGTAGAAAGGATTTATTTGTTCCATTTGTTGGTTGAGGAGTGTTTTTATCTTCCTTTAGATTATATAATGTGTAATATGAGGTAAATTTGTCTGCTGTTTTTTGTGGATTTATTATTTTTGTTTTTTTATTGGTTAAGTATTGAATTCTTTTGCAGCTCTTTTTTTTAATTTGATTTGCGTAGTGGTGTTGGTTTGTTATTTTGCATATTGATTGTGCCTTTAGTCTATGAAGGTGTTTATGGTAGTTATAAAGGTTAATGCATGTATTTGGTTTTGTATTTCGGTTATTTTGTTTTGAGTATCTTTATGAGGGTTCTGTTTGTTTTTTGTCTCTAGTATTGGTTAAGAGAGTTGTGTATTGGTTTCCTCTTTTCTTTTTTTCTCTGGATTAAAGGGGAAGTTCAGTGCAAATACATATGCTGTTAAGAAAAAGAGCAGTGTTTTTTCATCCCAATGACCTTAACCTGCCCATTCAAATTTTGTCTGTGTAAATAAAGGCAGCCAAAATACTAACTTCCTGTTTGCAGGACCCCTAGTAGAGACCGTTATGTCTTGCCTTGACCTAGAGCCTGGTTGATTCAGTTGCTCAGTAGAGATCTGAGCATGTTTGACCCGTCCAACAGCCAATCAGTATAAATTACTGTTAGGAACATTCCAAGGAAGTGGTGCATCCTGGGAAGAAGAAGGACCGTTAGAACCTCAAATGTCAGCTCACTAATGTCAACAGCAGAGAAGCACAAGGGTATGAAATCAACTGATTTTTCAAAATGGGAGACAATATGTAGATTAACTAGGTATCCATAATAAAAACAACATTTAACAAATATGATATTTTCCACTGAAACTGTCCCTTTAAGGTCCCTCTCATAAATGCCTTATGTGTTTCCAGATAACAAACTGATCCCTATCATCAGTCTTTTTATAGAGAAATATTCTTTAGGTGTTTTAGTATTTCTGGATATATTAATTTATTGTTGATTAAGTATGGATTTAATTTCCATACTCTTGATAGATTGTTTGCTGTGTTCATTATAGTTGTACTTATGAATGTGTGGACAGACCAGGTCATTGACCTATTTTAGTTTCCTAATTTTCTGTAACACCATTTGTCTACTAGAATATATCAATTCTTGAATATAATAGATGGACTTTGGAGTAAAATGTATAGTTTTTTTTCTTTATATTGTAGTTTCTCCATGAATCATAAAGATCTCAGCATGGAAAAATGTGTTCAGTTGTATTGTTGGTCTGTTTTTGTTGGTTGTGTCTGTTGTGGAGGTCTGCTACTTGGTTGAAATCTCCACACATACTCATTAACCATTTTAAATTGTTTCTTGTTTTAGCCAAAACCTTGGATAAAAAACTTATTGTATTCTTACGGGGTGCATAGCTATTCACAATTGTATAATCAACATTATTAGAGTGCATTTCAGAATAATAATCTACCGTTTTTTATCCACTTATGGTTCATGGATTGTTGTCGTTATAGTATTACGAATTGCTAATAACACTCCATTTTTTTGTGGACCATTTGCACAAATTATGTGATCAAAATTTTTGTTGTGAATGGGAGGTGTTTCTTTTGTTAAAATGTGTTTCTTGAATGCAGACAATGTCTGTTTTTCTTTGTTTCCTCCCTCCACAACTGGGATCGTTTAAAAGGGCTATTCATCCTTTACATTTAATGACAGCAATTTAAGACAATTTGCAGTATGATATTATTATCGTTTGTCGTCTTTTGGGTTGAGTTTCCCTTTTGATTGTATATCTTTTTGAATATGACATTTTAAACATGACTTCAAACACTTTACTTTCTTACATATGTATGTTTTAGAAAAAAAGAGGATAGGAAAGACAGGAAACGTAACCATTGTTTTACATGTCAAATATGTTTTCAATCACTTCTGTTTTCTTATTTCTAATCACATTGGAATAAAAGGAGATAGAATAGACATATGCCCAATCCATATTTGTCTGACCTGTATTCAATCTACTTTTGTATAAAACAAAAACATATTGGGAAAAAGAGGATAGAAAAGATAAATTGCACATCGATTTTTTAATGTAAGAACAAAATGGAAGGAAAGGGATATAAAGTTATTTTATAATGAACAAAACAGGAGTAACCTTATTTCTTCTATATAGTATAATAGAAGGAATTTTAAGGTATTGAATGAGGGGGTAAGTTATTGCCATTCGAGCATCTCTCATTGTCCTGTAGCCTCTTTTCTGCTCTGACTAGAGATGGGTGAACTCACTAAAACCGCTCCGCTTGCAGATTCACAGGATTTTTGGAAAAATCTGCAAAGTCCAGTTCCATTAATTCCTATTTGGAACCAGGATTGGGTTGGGTCCATCTCTACCTGACACAGGCTTCCTCAGCCAATCACCCAAAATAATAGGTTGGCTTAGGGTATGTCCAATATCTTATACTCTCAGTATTGTATGGGCCTTACATCATTTATATCCAAATATTAAATGCTCCTTGTGAAAAGCAAAGAGATCAAAGAGAATTATAGATCATACAGTATGTACCATTTTATAATAGTCTCTAAGAAGGCCTAGCGGTATGGTGTTTAGTTCCCACGTGTCTCTTCATCTACCATAATCAATTTTGGATGCTACTATTATGGTATCTGACCCACAAGCTAAATTATTACGATTTATTAAAAATCTGGTTGTTTAATTCATCCAAGACTTTAAATAATGGTCAGTTCCCATGCTTTACACCCTGCTGGGTTTGGAGATGATCAGTGTTAATGTTGCTACAGAACTCCCCGTTCCCTTCTAAGTGACAAGAAGCCATTTGGTACAGGAAGGTACAGAATGAAGGAAAGGAAAATAAATGTACAGAGATACAATACAGCAATAGAATCCTGTTATATAAATAGTGTATGGTTAATAAATACCATACAGATTTGTATGTAGCAGGTTCCATAACATGACAGGAGAAGTTGAAAATGGGCTTTTGTCTTTTTTTAATCCAAAATTAACAGTGCGACTGTGTGTAACAGTGACATGAACCAAGTGACAGGGTTTTAGCACCACTCCCTCTAACCCGTATAACATCATTTACACCCAATCTGGAATCAACCCTGCCCCAGACAAATACATTGACTATTTTCGAAAGAGGGTTTCAGTTGAGATCCTGGAAGTAGCATGACCCCAATACAAAACATCACATCACAGGGATAAAGGAGGGGCAGTGATCATCATGAATACACCAGGCTACATACAAGAAGCCCACAGACAGTTATCCAACCCCACACACTACTGCAAACTGCAGGAGGACCCCAGAGCTAAATACAAAAAAGAAGCTAAATACTTTAAGCTTGGTAAATAACTTACCAAACATTATTGGAACCAACTTAGTACCCTCATTCCAGACAAGCCTAAAGTTGTCTGCTTCTATTCGCTCCCCAAAATCCAAAAAGAGGATGTCCAGGACGACCATTATCTTAGGAATTGGCACACTGACAGAGAACATCTCAGGCTGCGTAGAACACATCTTTAAACCCCTAGTTATTAAACACACAGCTACATTCAGACACCACAGTCCTCCTGAATAAACACACTGCACTAGGCCCTATTCCTAATAATGCTATTTTGCCACAATGATGTAGAGGCCCCTATATACAAATATCCTCTGAAGATGGCATTGCAGCATATACAAACTTTTTACAGGAGGAGGGGACAAAGCAGTTCTTAACATGATGCATTTCACCTCACACACAACACTTCTCATTCAATCAGTATATCTATCTACAACAGATGGGGACCGCTATGGGTTTCCCTTCGCACCCCAGTACGCCAATCTGTTTATGGCGATATTGGAGGAGGATTTCTTATCCTCCTGTAACACTAAATCAATTATCCTCATTATCTGGACTAAAAGTGAGGAGAACTGCTCTCCTTCCATAGGAATTACAACTCCTTCCACCCCACCATTAAACTTAAAGGACAATTATACTCACCTTCCCTCTGCTCCTCTTCTTTGGTCAGTACCTTTTACCCAAGGTGAGGACCTGAACCGCTAGGTCCTCACCTCTGGGTTCGCATAACTTGCAGCATAGCCTTACTGACACGCTGCTCCGGTAGGCTCCGCCCCCTCCTCCTTACGTGACGAGGCCAATAGGAAGCACGCTCGTTGCAGAGCATGCCTTCCTATTGGCCTCGTCACTGAGTGGAGGAGGGGCGGAGCCTACTGGAGCAGCGTGTCAGTAAGGCTATGCTGCAAGTTACGCGAACCAAGATCCTCACCCTGGTAAAAGGTACTGACCAAAGAAGAGTAGTTAATTGTCCTTTAAACTTGACTACTCCAAATCAATTTTCTAGACAGCACAATTAAAATACAAGGGACACCCTAGTAACCTTGATATACCATAAACCAACAGACAGACGCACATACCTTCGGAATGACAGCTTCAACCCCAAAACTCAAGAAATCTGAAATTTTCAGCCAAGCGATACGTTACCATTGTATCGTTCAGACCCAACGAAAGGAATGAACACCTACATCAACTCCACAGTGAGTTCATTAAACAGGGATACAATCCCAAAACAACGGACAAGGAAATCCAAAGGGCCAGATCTTTCCCAGACACAAACTGTTGAGTAACAAACAAAGAAAATTGCAACACCGTTTTCCCCGTGGTCACTTATAGTCCAACCTGGAGATCTTATGCCAAATCCCAAAAGAACTCCAACCCACACTACAAAGGGATGAAAAATAAAAAACACATTCCCAGTGCCTCCACTCATGGCGAACAGACCACCCCCAATTTGAAACGCCTACTGGTACACAGCTCCCTGGGCAAAACAACCATCAATGGCTCTTCCCCCTGCAACAACCTAGATATAAAACTGCACACACATCCACACAACAGACCGATATATATACCAACATGTAACAAAATCATCAAATTAAAGGATCATTCTCCTTGCGACAGGAAAAGGGATTGTCTCCCCACTTTTTAGGTAAAAAAGGGGACCTCGGCTTACACTCGGGTCGGTTATACTCCAGTATATACGGTAAAAAGAAAATAAACGTTTTATTTTTTTGCCGTCATCAGGATTACTTTTTAACAAGTATAATAATTAAAGAATTATGAAAAAGTAGATATTAGAACAAACTGGCAAATAAGATATTTAGTCCATAGCTATATCCAGAAAAATTATCATGCGAGTCCGTAGATCTCACATAATGTCCATTAGGATGTGGAAAAGAATCTCTTATATGCTATACCATACAGGATGCTATAGGCTTTCTGTTTTTTGCCCAAGAAACCCTACATAATTGCTGTAAAGTCATGTAGGCAGTTCTTTTTTTGCCCCTAATACAGAATGGTTAAAAAAATTACACATTTGTTAATCAGTTTTAATCAACACACATGAATGTTCAGTTTCCAAATGTTTCAGGTCAGATACATCTACTATACAAAGCAGAAAACCTTGTATTTCTGTATTGATGTATGTATGTACTCACCTCACAGACACCCCTAATCATCCACATAATGGCGACACCCACTCAAAGGGCCAACGTCCATGAAGTCAGTTTGACCAAAAAAAGCCTGCACGTCACTTGCAGAGTGTGATTTCCCAATTTAGGAACTCGATGAAGGGCCTGGGCTTCGTGTGCTGCCCAACTTCAACAACACAGACACAGAGTCCACGTCAGTGACACAAAAACAGTGTAATGTATGGCTACACAACTAGAGAGTGCAGCACAGAACAACAGCGTCTATAACAGACGGAACCAGACATTTCCCTTAAGGTCTGAAACACATCACAATTGCTTGGAAGGTTTCAAATATAAACACTGGAAAGACATGTTACTATTGGTGATATGAATGACATTTATATAAAATATAAACCCTGGAAAGACTGTGTTACTATTGGTGATATGAATGACATTTATATACAAATATATACCCTGGAAAGACTATGTTACTATGGTGATATGAATGACATTTATATACAAATATAAACCTGGTAATACTATGTTACTATTGGTGATATGAATAACATTTATATCAATATAAAACCCTGGAAAGACTATGTTACATTGGTGATATGAATAACATTTATATACAAATATAAACCCTGGAAAGACTATGTTACCATTGGTGATATGAATAACATTTATATACAAATATAAACCCTGGAAAGACTATGTTACTATTGGTGATATGAATCACATTTATATACAAATATAAACCCTGGAAAGGCATGTTACTATTGGTGATATGAATCACATTTATATAAAATATAAACCCTGGAAAGACTATGTTACTATTGTCGATATGAATAACATTTATTACAAATATAAACCCTGGAAAGACTGTGTTACTATTGGTGATATGAATCACATTTATATAAATATAAACCTGAAAGACTTGGTTACTATGGTGATATGAATAACATTTATATACAAATATAAACCTGGAAAGACTATGTTACTATTGGTGATATGAATAAACATTTATATACAAATATAAACCCCGGAAATACTATGTTACTATTGGTGATAGAATCACATTTATATACAAATATAAATCCTGGAAAGACTATGTTACTTTGTCGATATGAATAACATTTATTACAATATAAAACCCTGGAAGAACTATGTTACTATTGGTGATGATGATCACATTTATATACAAATATAAACCTGGAAAGACTATGTTACTTTTGGTGATATGAGTGACATTATAAACAAATAAAAACATGGAAAGACTATTTTACTATTGGTGATATGAATGACATTATATACGAATATAAACCCCGGAAAGACTATGAGGGAGATTCAATACAAGTTCTTATGTTAAAAAAAAGGTGCTAATTTGCCCCAACCATCAGATCTTATTTATCATTTGAAAGCTTACATCTGATTGGTTGGGGCAAAATACCCCATTTTTAATGATAAGAACTGTTATTGAATAGTCCTGAATATACTTTGGTGATATGAATGATATATATACAAATTTAAATCCTGGAAAGACTATGTTACTATTGGTGATATGAATAACATTTATAACAATATAAACCGGAAAGACTGTGTTACTATTGGTGATATGAATCACATTTATATAAAAAATAAACCCTTGAAAGACTTTGTTACTATTGGTGATATGAATAACATTTATATACAAATATAAACCCTGGAAAGACTATGTTACATTGGTGATATGATAAACATTTATATACAAATATAAACCCTGGAAAGACTATGTTTACTTGGTGATATGAATCACATTTATATACAAATATAAACCTGGAAAAGACTATGTTACTATGGTGATATGAATCACATTTATATACAAATATAAACCCTGGAAAGACTATGTTACTATTGTCGATATGAATAACATTTATATACAAATATAAACCCTGGAAAGACTGTGTTACTATTGGTGATATGAATCACATTTATATACAAATATAAACCCTGGAAAGACTGTGTTACTATTGGTGATATGAATCACATTTATATACAAATATAAACCCTGGAAAGACTGTGTTACTATTGGTGATATGATACACATTATATAAAAAATAAACCTTGAGACTTTGTTACTATTGGTGATATGAATAAACATTATATACAAATATAAACCCTGGAAAGACTATGTTACTATTGTGATATGAATAACATTTATAATAACTATAAAACCTGGAAAGACTAGTTTACTATTGGTGATATGAATAACATTTATATACAATATAAACCCTGGAAAGACTATGTTACTATTGTCGATATGAATAACATTTAAACAATATAAACCCTGAAAGACTATGTTACTATTGGTGATATAATCACATTTATAACAAATATAAACCCTGGAAAGACATGTACTTTTGGTGATATGAGTGACATTTAAAAACAATATAAAACATGGAAAGACTATGTTACTATTGGTGAAATAATCAACATTATGGCTAAGAAAATTTAAAGCCGAGCCTCCTGGAATGTGATCATGCCCCCAGATATAGCTGTCATGGCACACACCAAACATCACAGTCATGTCATACCCCCACTATCAAGGCCCTGCCCCCAAAGATAACTGCCATGCATTGCAACCATTCCCCCAAATGTTTGTACCACACTTTAGATATTTGGTCACCCCCAACCCCCCAAAAAACATTATGGCCACCCCCTTACATCATGGCCACACCACCAAACATCCCAGGTCTGTTCCCAATCACACCAACATACACAAACATCCTGTCCATGCCCCAATCATCACAGGCACACCCCCAAACACCACACCCAAAATGGCACAGCCACACCACATGCTTTGAAGCGCAACCAAGCCCCCAAATACAGCAACACAAAATGTCACGTCCAAGCATCCTGGACACCACAACATCACAGACATAACCAGCCTGCCACACCCTAGAATGCCTTGCCCCCACCCACACAACATCACAGACAGACCAGCCGTCCACACCCTAGAATTCCATGCCCCCACCCACCACAAAATCACAGACATGACCCAGCCTGTCCACACCCTAGAATGCCGTGCCCCCACCTACCACAAACATCGAGACATGACCAGACTGTCCACCGCCTAGAATGCCATGCCCACAACCACCATAACTCACAGACATGACCAAGACTGTCCACCGCCTAGAATGCCATGCCCCACCCACCACAACATCACACGACATGACCGAGACTGTCCACCGCCTAGAATGCCATGCCCCACCCACCACAACATCGCAGACATGACCCCGACTGTCCACCGCCTAGAATGCCCGCCCCACCCACCATAATATCACAGACATGACCGAGACTGTCCACCGCCCTAGAATGCCATGCCCCCACCCACCACAACATTGCAGACATGACCCAGACTGTCCACCGCCTAGAATGCCATGGCCCACACCACCAAACATGCAGACATGACCGAGACTGTCCAACGCCTAGAATGCCGTGCCCCCACCCACCACAACATTGCAGACATGCCCCATCCACCTATTCAAATCAGGACGGTTGGGGGTATGGACTACATGGGAATTACATGGACTTAAGCACCAGACACACACTGAGACATCATGGCATTTTATTATTCAGACAAAAGTAACTTTATTGATTGGGATCTAATAGTCAATATAAAGGGGTCCTTGTGCAAGGATAAAGTGTTAAAGTACAAACAAATGACACATGCTCACTAATGTGCAAAAATAGAGCACGCTTAATAAAAACACACAGAGCTCAGACAGCGCAACAGACTGAGACGACTTTAACAACACAGACAAAGAGCCACGTCACATGATCAGAGACACTGACGCCTGTCAGTCACTCAAGTGTGGTGTATTAGTTAAAATCATCATGTTTTCCCCACGGCCAATTCCAGTAGCATGTTCACGAGTAGGTTCACCAAAACATTGTATATTAACACTTGTATAAAATATTTTGTTGTAAACTCATATGGCCGAACTTTAGAAGTTCGGTCCGTTTTCGAACGTTAAACTATTTTTAAAGTTCGAAGTTAAAAAGTTCGAAAACGGAGCCTAAAGTCAATGGGAGTCAAGTAGTTCGAAAGTTCTAATGAAATACAATTAAAGTATCAATGGTAACTTAATGTAAATGGCTGTGGGACCTGGGAAATGGTCTGGGGAACATGTTCCAATATCCAGGAAAAATCTATTTTATCAGACACTTTCGAGTTCTCACGTTCGAACATTCAAACATACCATGGAACGACTCGAGGAATCTGAATTCAATATTTACTGTGTGTTAT
The DNA here is from genome assembly GCA_019447015.1 of Hymenochirus boettgeri. Taxonomy (NCBI): domain Eukaryota; kingdom Metazoa; phylum Chordata; class Amphibia; order Anura; family Pipidae; genus Hymenochirus; species Hymenochirus boettgeri. Next base: position 350,811 of record JAACNH010000042.1, on the reverse strand, counting down.
GATATTAGACCTTTGACTCGTTGATTCGATACTCACATATGTTTTAATGGATATTTTACTCGCTGATTCGGTATTTACTCATAGTTACATGGACATTTACTTGCATATTGGTTTTTTGATATTGGTTTATATAGACATTTTACTCGCATATTCAATATTACTCGTAGTTTCATGGACATTTATTCGCTATTCAATCTATTCGATATTTACTCCTGTATTGTTTTATATATAGACATTTTACTTGCATATTCGGTTTTTCTGCATTCGATTTTAACCACTCTTCCCATTGACTTCTATATGCAATCCAGGATCTAAATCGAGCCTGGAAAGTGGGTGTAGTCATTCCAATATTACTTTTCCTTAGAGAAACATGGCCACCATGCAATGGCAGTGTTGATGGTGGAATATGTCACCCGGCGGGGGTATGCGGGATGGCACCCCCAACATAAAGGAGCGCAATATCGGCCACCTGCAGAATAAACAGCGGATGCAGTTTCGCATAGATCACCTCTCAACTCCAAAAGAGGTTGTGAGATCTCAAGCAGCAGAGAAGGAACATAGTCCAGGACATTCAGCAGAATACCAAGGCAAGTATCACATTTATATATTAAATTTTAACTGTGATTGGTTGTATATAACACCACCTTTTGCATCACTAATCAGGCGGTTCTGTGGCAGATCTTTCTGATAAGCTCTGTCTATGTATAACCATTTTATGAAGTTACTGACTTTTCTTGTTCTTTTATAGCACTTTTGATTGGCGATAGCGCTTCGCAATTTCGCAAACGCCACAAACGATTGCGGGGTTTTAGTGCTTTTCTCCTAAAGGAATCAAAGTACATATGTTAGTGATAGTTAGTGTTGGTAAATTTTAACTAAATGTAACTGTTAGTTAATGTTAGTAGAAGTTAGTTAAAGGACAAGTACACAAATATTTACAATATTTACATATTAATCAAATTTTGAAGCTCTTTTTCATAAACGACTCAAAGTATATTTTTTCAAATGTTAGTTAGTGTTAGTTTTAGTATTAGTAAATATAACTGTTAGTTAATGTTACTTAGTGTTAGTATTAGTAAATGTAACTGTTAGTTAATGTTAGTTAGTGTTAGTATTGTAAATGTAACTGTTAGTAATGTTAGTTAGTGTTAGTATTAGTAAATGTAACTGTTAGTTAATGTTGTTAGTGTTAGTATTAATAATGAACTGTTAGTTAATGTTAGTTAGTGTAGTATTAGTAAATGTAACTGTTAGTTAAGTGTAGTTAGTGTTAGTATTAGTAAATGAACCAGCACAGTATATGGTATCTATATATGATAAATCTACCCTCACACTATATATATATATATATATATATATATATATATATATGATAAATCTACCCTTACATCCTACCTATCTGGTAACCAGCACAGTATATGGTATCTATATATCTATATATGATAAATCTACCCTTAAATCCTACATATCCGGTAACAAGCACAGTATATGATATCTATATATCTATATATGATAAATCTACCCTTACATCCTACCTATCTGGTAACCGGCACAGTATATGGTATCTACATATCTATATATGATAAATCTACCCTTACATCCTACCTATCTGGTAACCAGCAACTGACAATACTGGGTAAATTAATGTGAAGGATGATACTGTTAATGAACTAGAGGTCTGACAACAGTGGCTTATGAACTGGAGGACATACTAACACTGGCTAATGATCTGGAGGGCTGACAATACTGGGTAATGAACTGGAGGACTAACAATACTGGCTAATGATATGGAGGACTGACAATACTGTGTAATGAACTGGAAGAATGACAATACTAAGTAATGAACTGGAAGAATGACAATACTGAGTGATGAACTGGAGGACTGACAGAGGACTGACAACACTGAGTAATGAACTAGAGGGCTGACAATACTGGGTAATGAACTGGAAGAATGACAATACTGAGTAATGAACTGGAGGACTGACAGAGGACTGACAACACTGAGTAATGAACTGGATGGCTGACAATACTGGTAATGAACTGGAGGACTGACAATACTGGCTAATGATATGGAGGGCGGACAATACTGTGTAATGAACTAAAGGACTGACAATGCTGTGTAATGAGCTGGAGGGATGACAATACAGGGTAATGAACTGGAGGGCTGACACTGGTTATGAGCTGGAGGGCTGACTAACACTGGCTAATGAACTGGAGTTCTGGCAATACTGGGAAATGAACTGGAGGGACGATTAACACTAGTTAACGATATGGGGGATGACAATACTGGGTAAATAAATGTGAAGGATGATACTGCTAATGAACTAGAGGTCTGACAACAGTGGCTTATGAACTGGAGGACATACTAACACTGGCTAATGATCTGGAGGGCTGACAATACTGGGTAATAAACTGGAGGGCTGAAAATACTGGGTAATGAACTGGAGGGCTGACAATAGTGGGTAGTGAACCAGAGTAGACATTACTGGCTAATGAACTAGAGGGATGACATTGCTAATGAACTTGAGGTTTAACAATAATGGGTAATAAACTGGAGGGCTAACAATACTGGCTAACACTGCTAGTGAACTAGAGGGCTGAAAATAATGGGTAATGAACTGAGGGGCTGACACTGGTAATGGTTTGGAGGGCTGACTCACACTGGTTAAAGAACTGGAAGGCTGACAATACTGGTAATGAACTGGAGGGCTGACACTGCTAATGATCTGGAGGGCTGACTAACACTGGCTAATGAACTGTAGTGCTGACAATACTGGGTAATGAACCGAAGGGCTGACAATAATTGGTAATGAACCGGAGGGCTGACAATACTGGGTAATGAACTGGAGTGCTGACAATACTGGGTAATAAACCGGAAGGCTAACAATACTGAGTAATGAAAGAGGGGGCTGACAATAAAACCTCCCTGCTATCTTCCTGTGGCACATGAAGTGTACCCACCTAAAAAGTGTGTGTGGCTTTTGGAGGTGGGTGTAGTGTGTTGATTAACACTGGCTGGTAGACTGGATGGCTAACAACACTGGCTGGTGTTTCAGCAGCACATACTTGTAAATATACAACAAAAAAAGCAATAAACTCAGGGAGCAGGCTATTTTGTATTGTTTTATAGATAATCCAGGGAATTTGAACCTGTGACATTGTGGGCTGTGTGTTTCTAGAAAAAATGGCATTTATATGTTGTACCACTACAGATACAACAAAAAATACAGGTACATTTAGAAACATTATCACTAGAAACAGAAGACAGAAACTCTGTGCATCAAGAAGTAAACACTGGGGCATGGCTCTATGAAGCCAACATGGCGTGGTTTATTTACTGGCAACAACATGGAAGCCTTCTTTGATACAGAATCTATTACTCACATACTAAATGCAACTTACTAGAGAAGAATCTTACAATGTATAGGAAAAACATCCACATTAGGATTTTTCAGTTTAGTACAGTGTAGTGGCAATAGTGGAGCTAGGGGGAGTGGCAACAGGAGCAAATTGCTTACAGTGATGCTCCCCTTACAATAGAAGTCTATTACACTGAGCTTTCGATTGCCATTGATTTTATTGAACATACCGTGTACAGCATTTTCACCCTGCTTCATGGACGTGGTCACCCTTTATGGTAGAAGACAAGAGACTAAGGGTCCATATGCACGTGAGATGGCACGGACAATACACCCATGATAAATGTTCATTTCAGCCAATAGTCATGCATGTATTTGTATTCTGACGTGGTGGATTGCCAAACGCCGTTTATGTCCAAAACATGTGCATGCATTTACTTTCCAATATCCCAGGGATGTTTACACAGCTTGGAGACCATTTATGTCACTGATCATGTTCCATGAAAGATAAAGAAAGGTGTGTAGTGTCTCACTTTAAATTTCCTTATGTGTGTATCAGATCATTGTTCAAACTGATGGGGAACATGGGGCCAAGGTGGGAGACTGAATGTTTCCCTGACTGCTCCTGGTATGGGTATATTTGGATTTTGCAAAAGCCTTTGATACTGTGCCACATAGGCGACTAATGTATAAACTGAGGACTGTTGGCCTTGAAGAAAACATTTGTTCATGGATAGAGAACTGGTTATTGGACCGCAAACAGAGAGTGGTGGTTAATGGAGCTACATCTATGTGGGCTAAAGTTCTAAGCGGAGTTCCTCAGGGTTCTGTACTGGGGCCGCTTCTGTTTAATCTGTTTATAAATGACTTAGAAGGGGGCATTGAGAGCAAGGTCTCTGTGTTTGCTGATGACACTAAATTATGCAGAGCTTTGGAAACTTCCAATGATGTGCAAGTGCTGCAAGCAGACCTAGATAGATTATCAAAATGGGCAGCAGAATGGCAGATGAGATTCAATGTTGATAAATGTAAGGTGATGCATTTGGGATTTAATAATCCCTGTGCCACCTACACCATAAATAACTCTGTGTTAAGTGCATCTGAAATGGAAAAAGATTTGGGGGTTCTGGTAGATAACAGACTTAGCTGTAGCAAACAATGCCAGGTAGCAACAGCTAGAGCTAGCAAGATATTGTCTTGTATAAAGAGGGGAATGGAATCAAGAGAGAAAAATATTATTCTCCCTCTTTACAAGGCACTGGTAAGGCCACATTTGGAATATGCGGTGCAGTTTTGGAATCCCATATACAAAAGGGACATCTTGGAAATTGAGGCAGTTCAGAGAAGGGCAACTAAATTAATAAGGGGAATGGAGGGGCTTGAATATGCAGGCAGATTAGACAAGTTAGGGCTGTTTACATTGGAGAAGCGGCGGTTGCGTGGGGACATGATAACCTTATACAAATATATTAATGGCCCATACAGTGAACTCTCTGGTGCATTGTTCACTAATAGGTCATATCAGAGGACTCGTGGACATCCTTTAAGGTTGGAAGAAAAGAAGTTTCATCTTCAAGTTAGGAGAGGTTTCTTTACAGTGAGAACGGTGAAACTGTGGAACTGTCTTCCAGCAGAGGTGGTAATGGCAAGTTCATTGAATAACTTTAAAAAAGGCCTGGATAAGTTTCTAAAACTAAAAAATGTTGAGAATTACTGGTATTAATGCATATAGATCTGGTTGATCCAGGGATACTTTCCGATTGCCGTTTGGAGTCAGGAAGGAATTTTCCCCCCCCATTTTTAGCTGGGTTTTTTTGCCTTCCTCTGGATCAACTGTTAGGTAGGGTTAAAAAAAAAAAAAAAAAAAAAAAGTGAATAGGTTGGACTTGATGGACGAATGTCTTTATTCAACCTTAATTACTATGTTACTATGTTACTATGTTACTATGGAATATGGGTACAGCAGTGAGAATCAGGAATGATGGAAGGATAACACAGGACAGGACACAGTCCAATCCGTGACAGGTATGAATATATGTTCCTCACTGTTACTATTATCTTAGGGATATCTGTCACATGTTCATTCCCCATTCTAGTGCTGTATCAATATGGGGGATTTCTCTTGGTTTATAATAAAGGTTTATTTTCCTTTGAGATGAAAATCGGGGTATTAATTGATCCTACACATCACAGTATTGCTAATATAGTAATAAGAATTCTACATTGTGTTCTATGGAATGTTATGATCCTTCTTCTTCTCATCATTGTGTCTCTTCACCAACTTAACGACACCATACAAATAATTAATTATATTGTGGTCATACGGATCGTATAAAGAGAAAATCACAGGTTCTTACCGTGTTGTTCCTCCACTCTATTAAATCTGATCTAATATTCACATTCACATCTGATGATCTTCCTTGCGATATTTCACCCACCCTCTGATTAATTGTATATTCCTCAGTAATGAAATAGTTTTTAATGTAATATCCAGAGTAATAATCTCCTATTCCCTCAAAACAGAACCAGCGATCACTTCCGAATTCACACTGAGGGATTGTCGTATAACGATGTAACTGTTAAATAGAATATGGAAATGTTTAATTATATCTCCCAACCGAAGACCTGGAACACCTGGCCACACCCCAAAAACCCAGCCATAATGCAAGCATCATGGTCACACCCAAGAAACACCCAATCCCACTCATCGCAAGACAAAGTTTCCCAGGACTCTGGGACAGATCATTCAAACCTGGTCTGTCTTGGGGAAACTGGGATGGTTGGTGTGATGGCCCTACAACCCTACTGACACATACTGTATATACTCGAGTATAAACCGAGGCTTTCAGGCATTAAAAACAGCCTGAAAACTGAACCTCAGTTTATACTCAAGTCAACCACTTACCTTGTAAGTAATCTGGCGTCCGTTCGCTCCACAAACCTCTTTTATTTGTGCATATAACAAACCAACCAAAAAGTTAGTTTGTTATATGAGCAAATTAAGGAGGTTTTACCCCATATTTGCAAGTATTGGGGACTGGTTAGCTCCTCTGTATGTTTTTTGGAGTGGTCTACATTGGTGGCAGTGAGGTGGCCACTGCAGATGTTTGGAAACTACAACTCCCAGCAACTCCAAATCTGGAGCTGAGAGGAATTGGGGGTTACTGTGTGGGATTTACTCTACATTTAAAGGGCAACTAACTCAAAACTATACAGAATCAGGAGGATGGTATCTATTGTTAAAGATTGCCTTCTGATTCTGTATTGTTTTTAGGTTTTAGTTGCCCTTTAAATGGACAGCAGAATTCCCATACAGTAATACCCATACTGGATTTGGCTATTACTGTGTGGGACAACTGTATAGGAATTCTGCTGTCCATTTAAAGGGCAACTAAAGCCTTAAATAATATAAAATCACAAGGCAGTAGTGGTCATAATTTCTACCTTCACCTTATACTTAAGTCAATCAATTTACTACTTTTTCAGGGTAAAATTAGGTACCTTGGTTTATACTTGGGTTGGTTTATACTTGAGTATATACAGTGTACCAATTACCAGGTATATAAGCTACTGCCAAAACCCAATTACTAACGGCTGTGGAAACCGATGTCAGCCTTAACGGCTATAAATGTGAAATAATACTAAACTGTATCACTTACTGCCACACTCAGGCAGGAATAATACCAGATGTAGCGTCCCAGTCTCTCAGAGGACAATATTATTACTTAGTTCCGTTAGAGCACTAGGAGAATCTGCTGAACGATTTGGGATGGTGTTTGGAACCGTAACTTGCCCTCTCTAGGGATCCAGAGGCATGGCATTTAAGCTTTGGCTACAGCTGGGATCATTTAATTTGCAAGGATGTCTACAAATAACTTAGAAAGTGAACATATTAATCAAATTGTGTTATTAAAAGCTGTGGCCTCCCATTACCCAACACCTGTGGTATTTGGTGTTAGTATTTCATTCATGCATGCATAATTCACAAAATTATTTTTAACGTAAAGTCCAGACTTTGTTACCCAAACAAATAAAAGGCAGACTATATAGTACCCACTGTATCACTGTGCAAAGAGAATAAAATTCTAACTTTAGGGATGTAATATAAATAATAGTTTTCAGCGATTCCAGCTGATGGATATGGGATGATTTTATTTTATGGATATTGTTGTCCTTTAATCGATTTAAATGTTTTACATGAACACCAACCTGGATTTATAGAATTGATTATCCCAACAGCTGGTCAATAAATATCCGTATTGGTTCTTTTTAAAAATAGTAATAATTAATATTAGACTAATTCTTTCCCTGTAAGGTACATGGCAAATTTTAGTATTAAGACAATACTTAATATTGCCTAGTATTGGTAAGTAATTACCTGGTATCTATAATTAGGAATTTTACTGTTTTTATCAATCATATTACCAAGGTCAGAATTCAATTTATAAATCGCCAGAGAAATCCGATCCACAGTGAGAATTAAACGATCATAATTAAAAAAGTTACTACTAATATTTTCAGTAGGTCTATTACCAAAGGCAGTAGAATTTATCCTTTCACTGCAGTTCACAAGATTCACATACAACATAAATCTAAGCAAGTTGTTCAAATCTTCATCTTCTGACAAACAACATCCAAAAAAATGACAATACTTTCCCTCTAGTTCCTGTTTTAGGTAAGGCATGTAGTCAGATAAATATTCTCTTCCATTAATTATATAGACAGGAATATCATAAAAAGTTTGAAAGGTTAAACTGTAGTTAAACAGTTCTTTACTCTCAATAAAAACCTCCTGATTAGTAGTCCAAGATGGGGAAAGGATAAGTGTCTTTACTTTGAGCGCAGGGTGCCAATCTAATATCATAGGAATAGATAAAGCAACTTTCCCACACAGTATAACAATATTACTGATGGATTTCTTCAGGATATTATCTGGATTTCCGTATTGGCCATATGGGTGATATGGATCAGTATTTATCCTTATTATAAACTCAGTACAGATGTCCTCACTGTAGAGATATCTTTCAATACGTTGTTGTTCCTCCCATCCAATCATATCATTACTTGTAATAATTCCAACCCAGGTCCAACCAAAATGTTTCAGTAATTCCCCTAAAGCAAATAAATATCCTTCATCACTTGGTACAGTCCGATAGAAGTACGGGAAGGTGGATCTGTCACTGAGTGAAGGGTCTGTAGCTCCATAACTGATCTGTAAATATGGAATCAAGATCAACCAACATTAAACTTCCTTTCTAAAAGAATTCATAGTTAGTAATGGGTTTTTATTGCCTAAGGATTCGGGAATTTTAACACCTCCAGGATATGGGAAAGACTTTTTTAAAACAAGAAATAAAATACTTTACAATTAAAGAAATTGGTTATAATTACAATATCTATATTTTAACCATGATTGATGTTACTGTATCTAATCCAGGTCTCATATGAATTCAGTTAAAATCTACTTGATGGAAAAATCCAGTTGTTCATTGTATACATTGTTTAAAAACTTCTAAAAGGAATGTTGCTGCTAAGTATCACTAAAAAGCAATACCGTGCCTTTAATAATCTGTCCCTATGTGACTTATGTATGCTGATAGTTTTTTCTTGGTGATTTATTGCTGCTGTTTTTCCTTTTGTCAACCATAATAAACACATTTTTACTGTTTGAACATGATGTGATATGTGCCATATTTGGGGTCCTTAATTTCTCTAGTAATGGTAAATGGTAAGGAAAGTGCGGTAAAATTTCCCAGAATGCACTGGTCTTCAATGGGTCACATACTCAGTCGTGCTAATATTTCTGCTGTAAATCCATCCCTGGCTAAAAAGTAAAAAAAAAAATCTCAAATTATTTCTTGATATTTGTTGCCATTTGTTACAAAATGTTTCCACGGCAATTGGGTCAAAATGTCAGACAAATCACCAGATTAAATAGCGAAGGCCAAACAAAAATGGCTTTTTCATTTATACTTACCTTAAATAAAAATGCTTCTAAACACACTGAAAGTATTTACTATTGTACAGCAATATCCCACTGATCAAAACTTTTTTCAGAATTTAAATCTGAGCTGTAGATCTGGAGAAATCATCATTTGAAATCCCAGCATTTAAGACCTGTCAGAAATTATATTATCTGTCAATATCTGTTGTATTCAGTTAGATCAACTGGACTTGAAGTTTAGTTCTTGAAGACGTTTCGCTAATCATCCGACTGGGTCTCTCAATTCAGAATGACTTGTACAATAATCTGTGGCAATTATGTACCCCGGAAAGTCACAACTAGCATATCACAGCCAAGTGTTAAGGGCGTGATTGGATAGTGGCTAAGAGGTGTTATAGGAACGCCCAAAGTAAGGTGTCAAAACACCATTGTACATAGCAGACAGTTGGTGTCGAACCCCCCACCTCTATTTAGGCTTGGTTTCTTTATTTTCACATAAATGGCCTCCTTAACACCTCTCTTGAACCAGTCATGTTCCTTTGCCAATATGTTAACATTACAATCTTCAAAGGTATGTCCTTTATCCTTAAGATGCAGGTACACGGCTGAGTCCAAGAAAGCCAGTTTGTTGTTTTGTTCCTCTTCCCTTGTAAATTTGATGTTTTGGTCTACCGCATTAATGTGTTCTGTGAAAGCTTGTACTTCCTTCTGGTGGATTTTAACCCAGGTGTCATCCACATATCTGAACCAGTGGCTGGGTACTATGGCCTTAAAGGTATTAAACACCTGTTTTTCTACCTCCTCCATGTAAAGGTTTGCCACAATGGGTGAAACTGGAGATCCCATAGCACATCCATGTTTTTGCTTATAGAATGTATCCTGGTATTTGAAATAGGTGGTATTCAGGCACAAGTCCAGTAAGGAACACACCTGTTCTGGGTTGAGATCAGTTCTGCTGGTAAGAGTGCTGTCTTGGTAGTTGTTTTCTTACCATGTCAACAGCCTCCTTGGTGGGTATACAGGTGAAGAGATGTCACATCATAGGACACCATAGTTTCTTCTGCACCGAGTTCTATATCTTCAATCTTGTTGGTGAAATCCTGAGAGTTCTGGATGTGATGCTTAGAAATTCCCACCAATGGTCCTAAGATGTTGGCTCGATATTTTGCCACCTTGTATGTTACAGAGTTGATGCTGCTGACTATAGGTCTTAGTGGTGCCCCTTCCTTATATATCTTTGGGAGTCCACATATGCATGGATGTGCCTCACCAGGGTAGAGGCGATGATTGCAGATCAGGTTACCTGTGCACATAGGGAAATGTAGTCCAGGTAGCAGGTGCTGTCTCCACCCAAGGGTTTCCCACACCCAAATGGACAAATCCAGGGAGAAAAACAGGGAAGACGTACACTTTATTTTATTTAGGTGATGGCTTGATAAACCATTTATGGTTCTTCTACAAATGATATTTCTCCTGTTACTAATTTTTTGTACGAGTCACCTTTTGATATGGACACTGAGACACTGAATCACAGATATGTATCATATTTTATCACTTTTATAACTAAGTACATTGTGAACTATTTATATATATGACTATTTAACTACACATGTTTTTAATATATATATATATATATATATATATCTGCTGTTATATGATATTGTATGTACATTTCTGGCACTTTACATTGGTACACATGTTGATTGGAATGTATTTATTGATATTCATGTTATTTATTGCACAAGCACTTTGAAGTAATGGATAATCTCCCACCTGAAGGGTGGAGTCCAACCAATTTGATTTTGCACCTGAGGAAGGGGCGTATCCCCCGAAACGTTGTGCACGTGAGATGGTTGAAGTGAAATAAAAGTTTAAATTGGTTCTGCAGTGTGCGTCTTCCCTGTTTTTCTCCCTAGAGGCGATGATACATTGCTCGATCAATGGCTTTATCCTTTTGAAGCTGTTGTAGTAAGTCTATGACCCATTTCTTGGGATCCCTTGTAAAGCCTCATATGTGTTGTTATCGGCCAGAAGCATGGTCACCTTATCTTGGTAGTCTGAGGTGTTGAGTACCACTGTGCATTTGTCTGCCATGTACAATGCTGTTTTAACACCTTACTCTGGGCATTCCTATAAGACCTCTTAGCCACTATCCAATCACGCCCTTAACACCTGGCTGTGATATGCTAATTGGGATTTTCCAGGGTACATAATTGCCACAGATTCTTGTACAAGTCATTCTGAATTGAGAAAGCCAGTCGGATGACTAGCGAAACGTCTTCAAGAACTACATTTCAAGTCCAGTTGATCTAATTGAATACAACAGATATACCATGACCTGGATGAATGAATATTACAGATATACCATGACCTGGATGAATGAATATTACAGATATACCATGACCTGGATGGATGAATATTACAGATATACCGTGACCTAGATGAATGAATATTACAGATATACCGTGACCTCATGACCTGGATGGATGAATATTACAGATATACCGTGACCTGGAAGAATGAATATTACAGATATACCGTGACCTGGATGGATGAATATTACAATCCAAGTAGACTAGTGCACTGTGTCAGGACATGGTTTCTCCTTTACTATCCCAGTAGACTAGTGCGCTGTGTCAGGACATGGTTTCACCTTTACTATCCCAGTAGACTAGTGCACTGTGTCAGGACATGGTTTCCCCTTTACTATCCCAGTAGACTAGTGCACTGTGTCAGGACATGGTTTTTCCTTTACTAGCCAAGTAGACTAGTGCACTGTGTCAGGACATGGTTTCCCCTTTACTATCCCAGTAGACTAGTGTGCTGTTTCAGGACATGGTTTTTCCTTTACTATCCAAGTAGACTAGTGCACTGTGTCAGGACATGGTTTCCCCTTTACTATCCCAGTAGACTAGTGCACTGTGTCAGGACATGGTTTTCCCTTTACTATCCAAGTAGACTAGTGTGCTGTGTCGGAACATCCTCCCACCCACCCCTGCGTTACACCCTGTCTGTGCCCCAGTTTGTGGGGGAGGGAAAAAATTGGCTTACAAGTGCCAGGTGGAGAGGGAGGGAGAGCCATGCTTATATACCATGGATGGAAGTAACTTACGTGACATCAATGTCATCACGACGCAACATCTGACGTCACTTCTTAAGTGCATTTAACTCTGCACTTACTAGCAAAAAAATCAATGGAGGTAGGGCTCAATGAGTTTACTGTTAAGAGGTGCACTTGACAAAGTGGCTATGGCAGCCAGACACGTAGAGCTCTATTACCTTTATTGATTGTTTTGCGTGGACATATATATTATTGTCTTGGATTGGTCCTTAGATCTTTCTTTATGATCCCCCTGGGGTTTTATTAACACGTGAAATCAAAACAGCTTTGGAAATAAAATCATAATAATTGACCTTTGATTGTAGGCAAGCCTGCTGGCATTGGCACTGCAGACTATAAACCAGGGCCGCTTGTTTGTCACCAAGGACAGACCGTGGTCCATCAAGAATATGCCCACTCTCCCACTGCCTCCATGCACCATGCTACAAAATGGGGGGAATTCTTTTCCTTAGAGAGCCTTTTTAGAGTTCTAATAACAGTGGAAGTGGCATCAGGACGAGGGATCATTAAAACGGTTGATAGGAGCCTGGTGGAAAGTATAACATTATTATTTACAGAGATCGAGAAACCACGCACACCATAATAATAATAATGAGAATGAATGGTACTGCAGATGTCAGTAAAAAGGGCACAAGGCTGGAGGGAAGAAAACCCATCACTGAGCTGTTAAAGAAGGAAGAACACATTCTACCTGAATGACTGTAAAGACAATGAGAGATGAAAAGAGTCGGCCCTAAAGGCTGAATGAAAATCCAGCTAAGAGCGGATCATTGATGCACACAGATAGGGATTAGCACCTCGCAGAGAGACTGAGCAATGAGAGGGAGTTGTTAGTGGGAACCTTGAGGGAAGACTAGAGATGCTGGAAGGCAGAATAATGAGAGATACCAGCAGCTTTATACATTATACAACAGCAGCGTTCTCTATGGAGGATCACAGCTACGAGAGAGCGACGTAGACTGGAAGGGTCAGAGACATGTATGGCACTGAGATCATAGCAGCAGAGTACAACTTCTATTATCAACACAGCAATCTTAGGCTGAGGCCACACTCTGCCAGTCAGCAACGCGCACTATTGGCCACTGGCGCTGCCATCAGAAAGCATGCAATTTGCAAAAAAAACATGATCACTTGTGCTCTGAAAACGGATCTCAGTGCATGCAATGTGGCCGCCCGGGTTGGCATGCACTGCTCAAGGGTTACTTACGTGCAAACAGATCGCAAACGCTATCGGAAGCGCACAAGAAACGCGCCTAGCGCTAAAGGGATTATTTATTATGTGGTGAAAAAGATTAATCAGTACCTAACAATCTGATGCAATCTAACTGCAGTAAAAAGCTTACCCCGCGTTCTTCAATTAAATCAGGAGCATGCAGGGAAATTTGTAAACTTACCCACGAGTAACCTGCTGCCTCCTCTGACGTCTCCCAATTGCACGTGAAAAAGGGTATATTCATTTTTTAATATACCCTTTATAAAGGCATGTACATGGGCACCTTAACCAACATTTTAGGAATATTGTCCTCAGCGGTCCCATGTATAATTTGGAATAACCCTACTTGCACCAATTGAAATGGATTATTAAATGCAAACAAATGTAACTGAGATACCTCTACAAATCCCTTTATATCTGAACCTGCAGTGTATTGCTGAATCCTAGATCAGACCCCCCCCCCCCTATTTATTCCTGAAGTGTTTTATACGCTGTAGATCAAACCCGGCTTTAATGGCTTTCTGCGTTGAATGATTAATGAGCGTTCCATCATACATACCCACAGGTTCTGGTAAATGTATTATCCTAATGGAGAAGGCCTGTTCCCCGTAGGTGCATATGGTGCAGCGCTCTGTACCTGATAACATTGTGTTGATCACGTTAAATGTTCTTGCAGGTAGTGTGGGAGAATTTCTCTCTAATTGAGGGATCTGTGCTGTATAATGTTCAGACCAACCCCCCCCCCCTTGGTGTACAGTTGCATTTAATTTGTTATGGTTCATGTAAACAGCTACATGGAGATAACGGGGGGGGGGGGGGGTTGAATCAATGTTGCACTGAGACAAATTCACTGATTTACCTTCAGTGTCCATATCTTTTAAAGGGGAAGTTTGCATTTAGTCATTGGCTTTCCTTTGTAGACTGCTGGGGAGCAGGAGATTCTGTGGAATATAATGAAGAAGTGTAGTTTAGTATTTGAGGTTGAATACTCAACGATACCCTCATTTCCTGCCTAACTGTTGATCCAGAGGAAGGCAAAAAACCCCACCAAATTTATGAAGGGGAAAAAAATCCTTCCTGACTCCAAGTGGCAATCGGAAATTTCCCTGGATCAACTCTACTTTATGTATCAATACCAGTAACTTGTAACATTCCTTGTTTGCAGAAACTCATCCAGCCTTTTTATTAAACTGACCAATGAACCTGCCATAACAACGTCCACTGGAAGACAGTTCCATAGCTTTACCGTTCTCACAGTGACAAACCCTTTCCCAACTTGAAGCCTAAACCTTTTTTTTACTGGTACATTGCCCAGCCAAGTAAGTATTTTTTAGTGTGTGGGTTTGGGGTGTGATTTTATTATTATTATTATTATGGATTTATATAGCGCCAACATCTTCCGTGACGCTTTACAATTACATAGTCATACATTACATACAGGGAAATACATATTATTTAAAGTCATTCATATTACATACACAGGTAATACATTATATAAGTGATGGGTTTCTTACAAGACTGTAATACAATAGGAGAGAGGACCCTGCCCAAAGAGCAGTGTAGCATCTAAAGTATCTTCTTTTACAGATGGGGACTCTCAATAATACCATAAGGCTAATCTGGACAATAAGGGGTTTTATTTTCATTTGAAATATCCCAAGACATATAGTTAGAGCAGGGTTGTCCAACATGGCGCAGGATGGGTGCCACAATAGCGAACTCTGGGCAGACATTGGGCCGCTTGTTTGGCTCTTATAGACTTATAAACATAACTGGATATTCTACAACTGTTTGGTTGCAGGATGAAAATCACTATTAATGTACTGTGAGATCTGACTAGTTTATCTAATTGTGATTGGTTAATATTTCAATGCTTGCAATCATATGATCACACATTAACCAATCATATTTGAATTTTATAATGTCACTGGCTGGGAAGAAACACACCACAAGGGCTGTCCTAAGAGCCAATGGGGATCCCGGTTTCGAGCTGCAGGACCCCCAACAAAGGCAGTTGTTAGTGCCACTAGGGCACTTCTAAGTTCCAGGGGAAGGTCCCGGTTTGATCTGCGGGACTCCTTAAGCCCTAAAAGGCACTTGTCAGTGCCACAAGGGAGGGGGGGGGTCCTGCTTTCGACCCCTTAAGTCCCAAACTGCCCTTCTAAGGGCCATAATGGTCCATCTAAGAATGCAGGAGGGGGTCCTGGGTTGAGCCGTGGGGCCCCCGAACCACTGGCCCTGTGACTTTCAGCCATTTGATAATCCTCGAGGATTTCTGAACGTTCGAGGATTTACGGTGGTTCGATAATCCTCAAATGGCCAAGTTCAAGAATCCTTGGCCATTCGAGGATTATTGAACCAAAATCCATATACGGTCGGAAATCCACGAGTGTTCAGATATCCTCAAACGTACGAGGATTTTCGGAAATTTCCGAACCAGGTTCGGAAAAAACCCGGAAAGCGGAATTCCAGAAATTCCACAAGATCCGTGATCCACTGCGAAACCGGGATTGGATCTGCGATCCGGTCATCTCTACCCTCTAACATTAATGCCTTTGGGGGACATCTGGATTCTACCTAAGGATATGACTAGAGATGTCAGAACTTCGCAAAATCCGGTCCGCTCGAGGATCCGCGAATTTTCGAGAAAATTTGAAAATCCGCAAGCGGACCCATTAAAATGAAAAACACCCTCGAAATTACGAGATTTTTCGTATTTTCGAAAATTTTCGAAATTAAGGGGTTTCGCGTAATTTCGACAATTTTCGAAAATACGAGAAAACTAGTATTTTCTAAAATATGTATTTTCGAAAATACTTAAAAATCTGCGAGTCGGAAGTTTGGAAGGCGGAAAATCCGGAAAAATCTGCCGTTCGCGAACGGGATAAATCCGTGGCGGATCTGGGTTCGGATCCGCGAACCGGCCATCCCTAGATATGACTTCTCAGTGCAGCAAGGGAAAAGTTAATGTTGAATAGAAAAGGCTAAATCATCATGTAGAACGGAAGATTCTACTGAAGTGCAAACATCTGTGACTGGCACAAAAAAACGATGCCTCTGCCAGTGCCAAAAAAAAGCATCTCAGCTGTGATTTGAGAAACCCAATGCTAAAATACAGCCGCTAAATACAGCCCCAGCAGCATCAACACCGAGTTGGAGAGGAAATTGCAAACACCTGCAGCTTGCATGAGAAATGTGAAAGTTCTAAATTCCATGTTCTTACAGTAACGCAGATCAAGCCTTAGAATGAGTTCCCTACAAGGATACACAAGCATCTATATCAATGTCTATATAAAAGCAAGTGATGGGATATGGGAATACTGTAATATTGCAGGTTATTTTGATTAGCAATGGCAAGTTTATCACCACCATAAGGACAAGTAAATTATTAATTGAAGAAGCCACCTTATTAATTATTCCATGATAGTTTTAAATCGAATGCACTTCTCGATATCGCAATCAGTAACTCCCTTCTCCCCCAATAAAACATTAATTTAATCAGGTGTGATAACGTCCCTCCAGATGTTGGCAAGTGCATAATGAACTTTATGCAGAGGGTGTATATGTCTTTAATCTTAAAGGGACATTCTCACCAAAAATGCCAGAAACCCTGCAGATTTACTGTACACTCAGAACCTATACTAAATGTTGCTGTGAATCGGAGTGCAGAATCCACAAAATGAATTGCATTCATTTTTGTCTTTGATCAACTGCTTACAATGGGCTCTCACTCTGATGCTTTCACTTTCCTAAAGTGCCTGATGACAGTTCCCTCCATCCCTCCTTCCCACTTCCTAGTTGTTGTGCAGTGGTTTGTAATTTTCTTACTTGCAAACCTATATGGAAGGATGCCTGAAGCCTTAAAGTGAGGACTTATTAGCCTACTTTCACTGGGATGACATGCTGACAAGCTTTTGAGCGGTCCCTAGCAAAACGCTACACTAGCAAAACGCTACATTGTAGTTGAGGCTTTGAAAAGATAGCATTTTCAGTTCTGCATATTACCAATAAAATACATTATTTCATGCGCTCTATTATTTACTATATCCTATTAACTCAGATATCAGTTTACAACCCTTTTCCTGAATCTCTTTGAAATAATTGACATTCCTTTGCTGCAAGGTACAACGTAACAGAGTTTCTATTCAGAACTAACGGATGACTGCAGTCCTTTGGGCTTTTGAGTGAATCCATCATAATAGCTGTTCTTCTGCTATCAATGCAGCTCTAGACAAATATCCACTGTTTAAGTGTTTAGTGGGATGTCAGTAGGAACAGTAGTTTATGGTTTTCCTTACTGTGCAATGTCATTTCAAGGGCAGATTAAACATTGAGTCAGCGCAATGAGTCATTATTTGAAAACAACATCCAACCTTTCTTGCCCCTGTTATACAAGCTACAATTATTATTATCCCCTGGGACTTTAGACTGGTAAAAGGTTGGAGACCTGAAAGCTATAGAGCCAAAGGTTAGTCAAGCATTTGCGTTTTCAGAATCACCCTGTTTTTTATAATCACACTGCGTTTATCTGCCCTTGTGTACAAATGAGAAATGTTATTAGAAATGATATTTTTACAAGTACTGTATATGGAAGAAATGGTCTATATACAAGCTGGAACATGAAATATTGTATGGTTGACAATTCTTGAACGGACTTAAAATATTTGATCCTTATTTAATGACAGAGAATGAGATGTGTCAGGTGTCACTTTAAACTACAGAAAATCTAATTCACAGTTTGGTAAAGATCAAACAATATATGAATATGGTAGTTTTATAACATGGCTATTCACCCAATGTCTCAATCTATGGCCTGAAGAAACACTGGAGTGGGCTTAGTTGTGGGTGGTCCAGGAGGGGGTGAGGGTAATAGTGCCAGCAAAGCCACGAAATAAAATGCCAATAGTGACAGAGGATGCTTTGCAGTGGAGAGCTGGGAGAGTGAATCAGTTTTGCAGGCTCCAGGTCAGAATGGAACAGTTGGGGCTTGTTAGGTAAAGTAGCTCTTTGGGAGTGGACATTCCTTTTCTTATTCTAGTCTGAATTGGTCTGTTTTGAAAAAAACGTTACAATCCAGAAAGCCTTGTGGCGGTTTATCCTCCAACCCAATCTGTGAAAATATCGGCGGTGCCTGGTGGGGCCAGTTCGTCCAATTGGATTTACAATTGTAGCGGTAGATCGGAAATCCAATTCGGAAAGACATCTGCCCATGTATAGGTAGCTCTAGAGCAAAGCAGAAACCAAACAGTCAGCAAGACAGTAAAAAGAATAAGAACAGCTGGCGCCTGTAGCAAACAGACAGTTGAATAACCAATGGTCCTATATGTATTAGTAAGGCCATATGAGTAGCTAGAGGCTCATGGGGCTCCATGTACATATTTTAGTGCTCCACAAAACAGTAGTTCAGCCCTACAAACCTCATTTACATTTTACTTAAAGGGCATGTCCACCCCCAAAACTATAATTCCCCCCACTACTGGCCCCAATCTGTAGTGTAATAAAATCCTTACCTTACAAAACTGGCCACCAAGAGGATTTCAGAGTCCATATAGGACTCTGCCTCCTGTCTCTCCCTGCCTCTCCTTCCTGTTTTGCAAGCCCTCCCCCTACCATAAAATCCCTTTGCCCATTAGTAGCTATCCTGCCCCTAGACCCAACCACCATAAAAGATTTTACAGGAACTCCCCTGAACTTTACTTACCTTACCTCTCTCCCCCGGCGTTCTCAGCAGCCAATCACGGACGCGGCTGCCGATCCCGCCAGCCGCTTGCAGTTTCATGCAGTTCGAGTAAAATATTTTTTATAGCATAATAACGACCACACAATAATAGGCCCAGAGGGTTTTATGTTGTCCCCAGTGTATGCTCCCCATTTGCACTTCATTTTGGTCTACACAATTGTTAAATTAGCCCCTTAATCGTACACACTGCGATAGGTATAAATTAATTGCTTCTTTTCTGTGCACACATTTTTTACACATTATTATTGTGTAGAAACACACTGCATTCAGGTTTCCGGACCTGGATTTAAGCTTAGAATGATTTACAGTCGCTTCAGGCTAAATTCCCGCACTTTGCTGGCTGCTATTGCAGGTTTTTAATCAAGACACCATTCTGGTTAATTCTCCAAAGAGAACGTTTTGTAGGAAGGCTCGGGGCATTCCTTCCCTACCATCTCATTATAAAGGGGATTTTCCGTTCGGTGATGGGGAGGAGATTCTCCACACTTCCCTAAAAAGATGAGAATGGTGAGAGGTGCTATCCTGAGAGGAATCTGCCTGCCAGTTCTTAGCAATTGCTGCAGCTGCCAGATTCTAAAGCATGGCTCGCATGATAAGTCCTGTTCATTTTGTAATGTTGCTGAGCAAGGACTTTGGATGAATAATGTATTTTGTGATTAAAACTGACTGTATCTAAACACAAGCCGGAGTAAAATTGCTGGTGAGACTCCATTTTTATTGTATTTTTAGATTAGAGTTTTTATATCCTAGTATAGTAGATCATAGAATGAAAAGAGACGCCAGCAAACTGTGGATTAGGCGAACAAACAGGTGACGTATGTCCTTTTTCGCCAAGAATCCTACATGTGTGGCTGCTCGGTGGGACAGGACAGACCACCAGCGATTAGAGATGGCCGGAACGGGGAAGTTTTGTTCCGTTTTCGGATTTACAGATCTCAGGGGAAAAAACCAAAAATCTAAAAATGTAATTTTGGGACATCGGACCGCATTTTGGATAATTATTGAATGTACGAGGTTATTTTCGGCAATCCTCTGAAATAGTCTTGAACGTTCGATAACCCTCGAAAAAAGGATTGGAAAACTACATTCGAGTTTCCGATCATATTTTCAAGGATTATGGAATGTTCAAGGTTATTTTCGATGATTACCAATGATCAAAAATGCAAACAATCAGCCCGGATTTGGACAGAACATTCAGATTTCCGAGCCGGACCCGGATCCCATCTCTACCAACCATGCCTGACCCAGTGACTGCTTGTGCTAAATGGACATTCGTGGGGAATGCCATTCCATGTGTGTACGAGCCTTTTGTTTTTTAAAGGAGACCCATACTGTCATATTCCATTTAAAAAATTTTTTACATTGTATAATGAGGTATGAGGTATTCCGACCTCATGTTCCACAGCAGTGGAATTAGCAATTGAAGTCTGCTGTGAGCACTCACAGTTGACAGCATTCTGGCCTGTGTTCAGGCTTCTCTTCTTCCTATGCATGCTCGCTGCATACAAAAGGATGATGACTTGTTAGGCTATATTAAAGTTTTTTTCTTCCATTAAAGGGTCACTATACTCACTCAAACAACTTTACATTATCTGAAACTACAATTTGAGAAAAGAAAAATGATGGTACTCACATCTTTATCTGTACTTTTTTAATCATTCACAAAATTATTAATGATTAGTGAGTGCTCCTAATTGCCCCCACACTCCCTTACTCACTGCCTTCTTGTTGTGTCTGCGACACTTATAAGTTCTACTCAGCTTCACCATGGACACTGCTCTGCTCTCACATCTCCCCCTCCCTTCTTTCTTTTCTCTGCTGATTCTCATAATTGTTGCAGAAAGTGTGCTGGAAGGCAAAGATCCTAGTTAGGGGTCAGAAATAGGACACATAGTATAATTTCTGCTTCTGGAGTGACCGTTCTTTCCCTGTAAATGCTGTGATTTCAGGATCTATAGCTCAGATTTAAAATCCAAAAAAAGTTTTGGAATCTTTCTGTATCTAAAGGTACATTTTTTTGAAAATTCGAGTATCGATACCCTTTAAAGATGTCTAGCACAGTATATAGGAAGAAAAGCAGAAATTGAAGAAGGAGTTACAAGAATAAAAATGATAAATCATGTCAAGAAACAGTAAAGAAGGTAAAGGGAAAAATAATTTCTTCCCTTTAAAGGGATAAAATCACTTACAGGAGATTCAATAAAAGCTCTTATGGTTAAAAATGGTGCTAATTGCTCCAGCCAATCAGATGTTATTTAAAGGTGGGTACACAGCATACAATTCTTCCTCCTCGCCGACTGATCAAGGCTTCCAACCGGTCGTCAAGGAGTTAGGACTGTCGGTCACGGCAAAAGCAGCCGCTTCTGACAGTTAGCCACGACTGATCATGTGATCCATAGAGGACCACACAATCGGTTGTGGTTTTCCGACCCGTCCGCCAAACAATAATTTGGCTCAATCGTCAGAAACACTGGAATGTCGGACAGTCGGTCGGGAGGAATTATTGTATGGTGTGTACACTGCTTAACACTTGAAAGCTATCAAATGATTGTTTGGGGCAAAAGTAGCACCATTTTTAATGAACCTTTATTGAATAGCCTTAATAGGCTTTCAAGAATGACCATAACCTGCCCATCCATGGATTTCTCTGTGTATAAATAAATGCTTCCACAGTACTGACTTCCTGTTTGCAGGACCCCTAATAGTCTGTTATGGTCTCAGCGCATGGGTTGATTCAGTTGCTCAGTAGAGATCGGAGCATGTTTGACCCACCCAACAGCCAATCAGTAGAAATTACTGTTAGGAACATTCCAAAGTAGTGGTGCATCCTGGGAAAAAGGTTCATTGCAGAACCTGAAATGTAAAACTGGCCTCTTCAATGCGTGGCAAAAACAAAGACAATATGAAGATGTAGTGTAATGTAGATAAATAAGATAAGATGCAGTCGCACTCCAATGCAAATGTGAATTTATTCAGCAGGTGAAGATGAAGAGGGCCTAGACCCTCGAAATGTTGTGATTTGATGTGTGGTTGATAATAAATTCACATTTGCATTGGAGTGCGACTCTGCATCTTATCTTATTGGATTACATTATTTCCTTGGGGGAATTGGAGTTCTGCACTCAAGTGGACAGTGTGCTTATTGACTTTTTGCTCATAATGTAGATAAATAGTTTAAATAATATTTTTCTCCCCACTGATGCTTGCCAGTAATAAATACTGGTTCTATTTTCCATGACGGGGCTTTTAAAGCTACAAATATAGCAATTCTCATTACAATCCCCCATTAGACTTTAATAAGGTGGACAAATAATTTTCGACTGTAGAAGCCAATCTGCCTTTTTAGTAGGTTGCCAGTTCCATAAATAATTATAGAAAACCCTTAAATGTTTTTTCCACCCTGAAAAATGTTTTTGTTGTAGTGTTGGGTACCCTAGCCCCAACCACTATGTGCCTTCATACTTGGCATGAAGATCTGGCTTTAAGAACATCCTGCTGGTGTGTATTGGGATTTCTGACTTTTGGGGAGTAAGGAAGCCAACTCTACATTTTCATTTACAGTGGGCATGCCCTTTAAATTAAGATACAATGCCTAATCCAAATCCAGTACATTCTACAAACCGAATGGCCATGTGCTATCTCTAATGATGGAATAGAAGGAGTGATATTTATAAATGTAACCACACAGTGTAGGAAAGCTTTAGGGAAACAAATCTAATTCCATCTTATAAAACAAGTGGTATCAGTTGCAGAAAGAGGTTATATCATTGCTTTATAGGTCACTGGTGAGATCTCACCTTGAATATTGTATTCAGTTTCGGAGGCTCTGTTAACAGCAGGGCATTAATAAAACAGGAGCAGGTAACGGAGAGAGATTGAGCAGGCCTAAATAAAAATAATGTTATGACTTAACAACCTTAATATGCACCACTTAATGGGGGAATGGAGAAGTAAGGTGGAAACAATAAAATATATCAAGGGAATTAACTGAGAGAGCACAAGACAAAATAAATCAAAGAGCGAAAAGGTAAAATATTGATGGGCTTATTTTCCACAGGAAAGAGATAAATGCACAGTGTAGAATTCTAATGTTGATGTGTAAAGCAATAAATCAGACAAGTCCTGTTGGATTTTCCTTTGCGTGGGTGATGCTCTTGGTATATGTTCATCGTTATCTGTACAGTATAACTAATATCAAGAAGAAGGAAAGGTAGAGTAGACACTTGTCTGGGATTGTCAGATCCAATATAAAAGAATTCAAGTGCACCAATAGCAATTAAAAAGAAGAATGCACTCAATACCATGTGATTATGCATCAGAATTAAATATGAACAAAACAGTTGAGTTTCGTTCTGACTGCGGGTTCCACGGTTCCAAAAATCTGAAAATTCGATTCAAATCCAATTGAATTTGAGTTTTAGAATTTTTGGTGGCAATTCGTTCTAACCTTGAATTTCGGGTGAAGACTCACATTATATTGTGCATCAACTTACCAAACCTGACATCAATTTGTAGAACACATTCACTCTTTATTTAAAATATGGTGTAAAGTGTAGGGTCTAATTGTTTAATATATATTGGATACGCTGAAGACAAGGGCTTTGGGTATAAAAATAGAGGGATTGTCTAATCTGCAACTGTAGAAGAGACAATTCCTTGGGTCAGGAGCTGTGTACTTGCATCCTAAGAGAAAAGGTGTTTCACAACATTTGACACCTTACCCTGGGCAGTTTCGATAACACCTCTTAGCCACAATGCATCCACACCTTGCATTCAGCAGGTCCCTAACACCTTGCTGTTGCTATTTGGGACTTTCCAGGGTACTTATAATGCCAACAGATTCTTGTACAAATCATTCTGAATTGAGAAAGTTGGATGACTAGCAAAACGTCTTCAAGATCTAAACTTTAAGTCCAGTTGATCTAACTGAATACAACAGATATACCATTACCTGGATGAATGAATATTACAGATATACCATGACCTGGATGAATAAATATTACAGATATACCATGACCTGGATGAATGAATATTACAGATATACCATGACCTGGATGAATGAATATTACAGATATACCATGACCTGGATGGATGAATATTACAGATATACCATGGCCTGGATGAATCAATATTACAGATATACCATGACCTGGATGAATTAATTTTACAGATATACCATGACCTGGATGAATGGATATTACAGATATACCATGATCTTGATGAATGAATATTACAGATATACCATGACCTGGATGAATTAATATTACAGATATACCATGACTTGGATTAATGGATATAACAGATATACCATGATCTTGATGAATGAGTTTTACAGATATACCATGACCTGGATGAATGGATATTACAGATATACCATGACCTGGATGAATGAATATTACAGATATACCATGACCTGGATAAATGAATATTACAGATATACCATGACCTGAATTAATAAATATTACAGATATACCATGACCTGGATGAATGAATAGTACAGATATCCAACATAGGTCATTTTAAACAAGTTCACGTGGTTTTTTCCGAACCGGGAATGACCCCTGAGGAACTCCCACTGACAAAACCAAAAATTCCATTAATCCACTTTTATAACTATCCTTAATCCCTTCGTTGTTATTTATGGCCCAATATTGTCTTCTTGCTTTCCTTTTTTATGTCCAGACCAGGTTTGTTATCTTTAAGGGTTATGTCCACCCCCAATTTTTTTTATTCTGTGGCCCGTAATAGTCCAACAAAACCTCGACCTTGCGAGGTTTTCGTTATCTGAAATTTTCCCAAAATGTATTTACCCCAACCCTTTTCCCTCCCTGCCTTCGTGCTATCTTCCATTTACCTAAGTTTTCTGGTGCAAATTATTCCCAATTCCCACTGCAAGGACTGTAACGGCTGTTGTTTTGTCCACTGGTAAACGAAATATCCTGATCAGTCATCAACAACTTCATATCTTTATAACCCAAGTCAGTTTGTATGCCCAAAGTATTGTCTTTTTTCTAACCTTTTCCACAATATTGATGTAGAAATAATGAACGAACTACTTGAATTAATTCATTTAATGTGGTTGGATTCCAGACACATTTTTTGGGGGGATCACAATGTTCTTAAATTAAAAATGTACAAAAAAAAATAAAAAGTTTTGTTACTTGCTGTTGTTTCTTTTTTAAGCCCCGGTGTTGGTTTCACTGCTCCCTTGCCTTATATCGGCTGTAAACAGGAGTTGGCTAGGGCATTTTTTGGCATTTGTGTGTTGAAGACAATATGGTCAGTGACCAAAATGTGTGATACCATAATTATGGAAAATGAAAAGCACATGAACTATGTTCGGAAGATTTATTTTCCAGGATCACCATTAAATCCAGGATCAGGTGTGCTCAGTGTTGGTTTTGTAAACTTCCATTGCCCTATAAACATGACAGTTAAAAAAAAACCATATTTACGAGAAAATTCATTTTCTGGAAATATAAACCATAAATATAAATAAATTTTAACTATATGAGGATAAGCCCAGGAACACTACAAGCTTTACTAAGGGGGGTAAAACACCAACATTGAAATACATCATTGCATTGGGATATCAAATCACAAAATTTATCATGTCTTGGGATATTTTCAATCAAATATATCAATTATGGGAGACCATCAAATATATCAATGTAATTGGGAGAGCAGCAAAGAGTGTTCAATGGATGGGGGAGAGCAAGCAAAGAGAGCAAGGGAGGGGGAGACGCCAGCAACGAGAGCATGTAGGGGAGCAGCAAGCAATCGGCAAGGGAGGGGAGAGCAAAGCAAAGAGATCCAGGGGGGAAGACCCTCAAATATAATCAAGGTATTGGGATATCAATCAAATATATCAATGTTTGGGATATCCCTCAAAAGATATCAATGTATTGGGATATCCTCAAATAATATCAATTACTTGGGAATCAATCAAATATATCAATTATTGGGATAATCAAATCAAATATATCAATGTATTGGGGATCTCACTCAAATATATCAATGTATTTTGGCATATCAATCAATATATCAATGGATTTTATTGGGGACGTATCAATCACATCAAGGTAGTGGGATATCACTCAATATAATATCAATGTATTTGGATATCCAATCAAAATATATCAAAATGTATTTGGGATATCAATCAAATATATCAATGTATTGGATATCAATCAAATATATCATGTATTTGCGATATCAATCAATAGTATCAATGTATTGGGATATCAATCAAAATATATCAATGTATGGGATAGTCATCAAATATATCAATGTATAGGGATATCAATCAATGTATCATGTATTGGGATATCAATCAAATATAAATCTTGCATTGGGATAATCAATCAAATATATCATGGCATTGGGATATCAATCAAATATATCAATGTATTGGGATAATCAATCAAAATAATCATTGCATTGGGATATCAATCAACATATAATCTTGCATGGGAATATCAATCAAATATATATCCTGTATTTGCGTGAATCAATCAAAATTCAATGTATTGGGATAATCAATTCAAATATAATCAATGCATTGGGATAATCACATCAAATTTTCAATGTATTGGTCATAATCACAATCAAATATATCTTGCATTTGGTATCATCAAATATATCAATGCATGGGGATGATCAATCAAATAATCATGTATTGGGTATCAATCAAATATATCAGTGCAAGTGGGCTATGCTCAAGATTCGCCCAGGAGTCGCCCATTCCCTTCCCACCCATTCCTTACACTTTTCCTCTCGTCGTTTTAGTCATTTTCAAGTAGAGCAAATGTATGGGGGCATATCACCCTCAATCAATATTGATTCAGCAATGTTATTGGGATATTGTTGTGTTGGCAATCAATATATCACTGCATTGGGATCTCAATCAATATATCATTGCATTGGGTGTTGTTGGGGTCAATCAAATATATCATTCATTGGGAATATCAATCAAAGCTGTTTCTGCAATTGTAAGGACAGCATCAAATATATCAATGGTATTGGGATATCAATCAAATATATCATTGCAATTGGGATATCAATCAAATATACAATTGCATTGGGATCATCAATCAATATATCAATGTATTGGGCTATCAATCAATATAATCATTGCCCATTGGATATCAATCAAATATATCATTGCATTGGGATTCAATCAATTATCAATGTATTGGGATCTCAATCAAATATATCAATTGCAATTGGGATATCAATCAAATATATCAATGTCATTGGGATACCAATCAAATTATCATCCGTACTGGATATATCATCAAATATATCATGTATTGGGATATCAATCAAATTATCCAATGTATTGGGAATATCAATCAATATATCAATGTATTGGGATATCCATCAAATTATCAATGTATTGGGGATAATCAATCAACTGATATCATTGCCTTGGGATATCCAACAAATACTCATTGCTTGGGATATCAATCACATATATCATTGCATTGGGATATCATCCAATATATCAATTGCATTGGAAATATTTAAATATATCAATGCATCGGGATCTCAAATATATCAATGTATTGGTCATATTCAATTCAATATATCAATTTTATTGGTATCTCATCAATATATCATGTATTGGTGATATCAATCAATATATCAATGTATTGGTATTCAGTCCAAATATATCAATTTTGGGATCTAATCAAATATATCAGATGTATTGGATACCAATCAAATATATCAAATGTATTGGTCAGATCAATCAAATTAATATCAATGTATGGGGGGGGGGGATCTCAATCAAATATATCAATGTAATGGGATACCAATAAAATATATCAATGTATTGGGGATCCACTCAAATATATAATGTATTGGATCTCAATCAATATTTCAATGTATTGGGATCTCAACAATCAAATACATCAAGTATTGGGAGTCTCAATCAATAGATCAATGTATTGGGATCTCAATCACATATAATCAATGGTATGGGATACCAATCAAATATATCACAATGTATTGGGATCTCCATCAATTATTTTCAATGTTTGGGGATCTCACTCAAATATATCATGTATTGGGATATCTCAATCAATACATCAATTATTGGGATAATCATCAAATATTCAATGTAAATTGGGATCGCATCAAATACTTTCAAGGTATTGGGATCTCAATCAAATATAATCAATGTATTGGGAATCAATCAAATGAGTATCAATGTATTGGGATCCAATCAAATATATCAATGTTATTGGTATATCAATCAAATATATCAATGTATTGGATACAAAAAAATATATCACTGTAATCTGGGATCTCAATCAAATATATCATGTATTGGGATATCAATCAAATATTTCAATTATTTTTGGATCTCATCAAAACAATCAAGTATTGGAAATCCTCAATCAATGATATCAATGTATTGGATCTCAAATCAAATACATCAATGTATTGGGATCTCAAACAAATATAATCAATGTATTGGGGATTCAATCAAATATATCCCAATGCCATTGGTTTACTAAAGTTTAATCAATCAAATATATCAGGTTCTCAATTGGGATACTTTTCAAATCAAATATTTTTTCAATAGTATGGGGATCTCAATCAAATACAATCAATTTATTGGGATATCATCAAATATATCATGTAATTGGGATCTCATCAAATCAATCATGTATTGGGATCTCAATCAAAATATCAATGTATTTTGGAAAATATCAAAATCAATTATATCAAAATGTATTGGGAATGTCAGATCAAATTATAATGTTAATTGGGATATCTCCAAAATATATCAATGTTTGGGATATCCTCAAATGTTCATGTATGTGGGAGATCAATCACATATATCAATGTATTGCTGGATATCTGCCGTCACCATCGGCCTCATCTTCTCTCCCTCCGTTTTTTTTCAAGTCCAAATATATCATGTATTGGGATTCTCAACCAAATATATCAATGTATTGGAATATCAACAAATAATAATCAATGTTTGGGATGTCAATCAAATTAAATCAATGTATGGGATCTGCAATCAATCTATCAGTATTGGGATCTCAATCAAATATAATCAATGTATTTGGGTATCAATCAAATATATCCAATGTATTGGGATATCCAATCACATATATCAATGTATTGGGATCTCAATCAATATATCAATGTATTGTGAATAAATCAATCAAAGATATAGATCTCCATTTTGTTTTGTTGTGTTTATATTTGAGGAGACATCTGATCAAATCAATATATCAAAGTATTTGTTTTGGTGATACTTTTTGTTAATTTTCAATCAATATATCATGTATTGGGAATATCACTCAAATATATCATGTATTGGATATCAATCAAATATATCAATGTATTGGGATATCAATATCAAATTTATCCATGTTTGGGATCTCAATCACAAATTATTGTTCTAAATGTATTGGGGATACCATCAAAATATATTTCGTCCTGGTATTGGGATAGTTGGTTCAATTTCAATATATCAATGTATTGGGATATCAAATGTCAAATAGTTCTCCATGTATGGGATCTCCATCAAATATCTCAATGTCTTGGGATAATCAGAATCAAATTTTATCAATGTATTGGGGGATCTCAACAATATATCAATGTATTGACTCAATCAATTGATCAATGTAATTGGGGAATATCAATTTTTGTCATAAATCTATAGTCAAGTGTTCAATTGGGATAATCAATCAATATATAATGCAATTGGGTTTATCTCTCACTCCACTGCAATATACCACATCTGTATTTTGTTTGCTGACTATTTGTATTCTTTCTTCGTCTCAAAAATCACATATATCATGTATTGGATATCAATCAAATATACACTGTATTGGGATATCAATCAAATATATCAATGTATGTGAATATCAATCAAATTTATCAATGTATTGGGATCTCAATCAATATATCAATTATGGGGATACCATCAAATATAGCAATGTAATTGGGGATATCACTCACATATCATCAATGTTTGTGATCTCAATAACTATATCAACTGTATTGGGAATTTCAATCAAATATATCAATGTATTGGGATCTCAATCAAATTATCATTGTATTGGTATCTCAAATCAATATATCAATGTAATTGGATATCAATCAATATAATCAATGTATTTGGGATCTCATCAATACCCTCAATGTTTGGATAAATCAATCAAATATTCAATGTATTTGGATCTCAATCAAATACTTCATGTATTGGGATCTCATCAAATATACAATGTAATTGGTGATATCAATCAAATATATCAATGTATTGGGATCCAATCAATATATCAATGTATTGGGATTCATCAAATACAATCAAGTGTATTGGGATCGTCAATCAATATATCAATGTATTGGGAAATCTCAATCAAATACTTTCAATGTCTTGGGATATCAAATCAAGATATATCAATGGTCTTGGGGATATAAATCAAATATATCAATGTATTGGGATCGTCACTCAATATAATCAATGTATTGCCCGGGGATATCAACACGTCAAATTAATCTAACCTCCCAAAATGTTTTTTTTTTTGTGGTTGACCTCTCAATAAAATATATCAATGTATTGGGATCTCAATCAAATACATCAATGTAATTGGGATCTCATCAAATTATCATGTATTGGGGTTCTATCCCCGTATCCCCCTCACCTATCACACTCAAATCATCAATGTATTGGATCTCAAATCAAATATATCAATGTATTGGGATATCAATCAAATCTCTCAATGCATTGGGATATCAATCAAATAGATCAATGTATGGGATATCATCAAATACTAAAATACTTCAATGTATTGGGATCTCAATCAAATCACTCAATGTATGTGATATCATCAAATATATCAATGTAATTTGGGATCTCAATCAATAGTTCATCGAATGTTTCTTGGGCATCGTTTTGAGTTCACACTTTTCAAATATAAATCCATGTAATTGGAATATCAATCAATATATCAATGTAATTGGTGCATGTCATCAATTTTATATAATGTATGGGATATCATCAAATATATCCATGTAATTGGATAATTCCATCACATGTAATCAATGTATGGATATCAATCAAAATTCAATGTTTGGGATCATCAGTCAAATATTCAATTTTGGGATCTTTAATCAAATATGTTGTATCAATGTTAATTGGTAATATCAATCTTTAATACAATATTGTATTCAATGTATTGGGATGTCATCAATTTATCAATGTAAGTGGGATATCAATCAATATACTCAATGTATTGGGTATCAATCAAATGTATCATGTTTGGGGATATCAATCAAATATATCAATGTATTGGGATATCCAATCAAATTATATCAATGTATTGGGATCTCCATCAATATTCAATGTATTTGGATATCAATCAAATATATCAATGTATCTGGGATACATCCAATATATCAATGTATTGGGATATCAATCAATATATCAATGGATGGGATTCAATCATAATATACTCAATGTATTTGGATATCAATCAAATTTATCATGTAGTGGATCCTCAATCACATATATCAAGTCTTGGGATACCAATCAAATATATCAATGTATTGGGATATTCATCAAATATATCACTGTTTTATTCGTGATATCAATCAAATATATCAATGTAGTGTTTGGGACATATGTCATCTCTCTAATATATCAATGATTGGATCTCAATCAATTTATCATGTATTGGGCTCAATCAATATATCAAGGTATTGGGATCTTTTTCATTCAATATATCATTTCTTGTAGTAGTTTTATATGTTTTTCGCTTTTGTAATTTTCAAGATGATTCATGTATTGGGATATCAATCAAATAGATCAATGTATTGGGAGAGCAAGCAAAGAGAGCAGGTTTTGGTTTGGGGGTATGTTGGGGACTTGCGTTGTTGTGTCTAAGTTGCACTGAGTTGGGATAAGCAAGGTTTAGTGTTTTGTGTGGGAGCTTTGCCAGTCAGGCAACAGAGAGCAATGTGGAAGGAGTCTCCAACAAAGAGAGTCTTAAGGGAGGGGGAGCTACATTTCAAGCAAAGAGGCAAGGTATGGGGAGTCCAAGCAATAAGCAAAAAAGGGAGCAAGGATGGGGAGAGCAAACAAAGAGAGCAAATGGAAGGGGGAAGGAGCAGCAGCAAATATATCCAAGGTATTGGGATCCATCACAGGCGTCACCAAATATGTATAATCCTCCATGTATATGGAAATAACCCCAAGAACTCCCCTCCCCACAACGCAAATACTATCAATGTCTATGGGGAAGGTCCAATCAATTAATCATGTATTGGGATAATCAATCAATATATCAGTATTGGGAGATCAATCAAATGTATCAATGTATTGGATAATCAATCAAATTATCATCAATGTATTTGGGGATACAATCAATATATCAATGTATTGGGATCTCAATCACCTTCTATAACGTTGCGCTTCGCAATGTATTTGGGGATACAAATCAAATATATCAATGTATTGGGAGCATCAATCAATATATCAATGTATTGGGATAAGCAATCAAATATCATGTCCACATCCTTGCCTGAAATAGACTCAATCAAATTATATCATGTAATTGGGAATAAATCAATCAATATATATGTATTGGAAGATCAATCAAGACACTTTCTCAATGTATTGGGATCTCAATAAATATATCAATGTATTGAGGATACAATCAATATACATGTAATTGGGATAACCATCAAATATATCAAGTATTGGGATAACAATCAATCAAATTCTCAATGTAATGGAATCCATCAAATATCTCAATGTTATTGGGATATCATCAAATTTTCAAATGTAATCTAGGGACTAGCTTTCTTCAATCAAATATATCAATGTATTGGTATCTCATCAAATATATCAATGTTTGGGAATATCAATGCAATAATATCAATGTAATTGGGGATATCAATCAAATATATAAATGCATTGGGCATCTCAATCAATAATCAATGTATTGGGATATCAACAAATTATATCAATGTATTTGGGATAATCATCCATATATCAAATGTATTGGGATATCAATCAAAGATATTTTGATCAATGTATTGGGATATCAATCAAATTTATCAATGTATTTGTGATCTTCTTCATAATCACCACACCTGAATTTATCAATGTATTGGGATTACCAATCAAATATATCAATGTATTGGGATATCATCAAATAATAGCAATGTATGGGATAACAAATCAAATATTCAATGATTGGGTATATCAATCAATATATCAATGTAATTGGGATATCAATCAAATTTAATCAATTATTGGGGATCTCAATCAAATATATCATTGTATTGGTATATCAATCACATATCTCATGTAAATTGGGATCGTCATCAAATACAATCAATGTATTGGGATCTCATATCAAATCTTATCATGTATGTGATCTCAATCCAATACTTTCAATGTATTGTATCTCAATCAATATATCAATGTATTGGGATATCAATCAATATATCATTTATTTTGATCTCATTCCAATATATAATGTAATTGGGATCTCAATCAATACCTCAATGTATTTGGGATATCAATCAAATATTATCAATGTATTTGGGATCTCAATCAAATACTTCAATGTATTGGATAATCAATCAATCTATCAATGTATTGGGATATCCAATCAAATATATCAAATGTAATTGGGAAATCTCAATCAAATATATCAATGTATTGTGATAATCAATCAAATATCTCAATGTGATTGGGATATCATAAAATATATCAATGGAGTGGGATCTCAATCAATATTCAATGTAATTGGGATATCAATCCAAATTTTCAATGTAATTGGGGATCCTCAATCAATACATCAATGTATTGGGATCTCAATCAAATATATCCATGTATTTGGGGATCTCAATCAAAACACATGTATTGGTAAATCTCACAATCAAATATATCAATGGTATTTTGGATCTCAATCAAATTTATATCACTGCATTGGGATACATCAAATATATCACTGTATGGGGATAATCATCAAATATTTCAATGTATTTGATCTCAATCAAATACATCAATGTATTGGGATAATCAATCAATATATCAATGTATTGGGATCTCAATCAAATACAATGCATGTATTGGGATCTCAATCCAATATATCATGTATTGGAATATCATCAAATATATCAATGTATTGGGATGTCAATCAATTTTATCAATGTATTGGATATCATCAAATATAATCAATGTATTGGGTATCAATCAAATGTATCAAATGTATTGGGATATCACATCAAATATATCATGTAATTGGGAATATCAGTTCAAATTATATATCATGTATTTGGGATCTCAAATCAATCTATCATGTATTGGAATATCATCAAATAGCTCAATGTATTGGGGATGTCAAATCAAATTTTATCAATGTATTGGGATTCCATCAAATATATCAATGTATTGGGGATAACAATCAAATGTATCAATGTAATTGTTGATGCAATCAAATTATCAATGTATTGGGATAATCAATCAAATATATCAAATGTTATTGGGATCTCATCAAATATATATCAGTATTGGGATCTCATCAAATTATCAATGTTTTGGGATCTCAATCACATATATCAATGTATTTGGGATATCATCCAATATATCCAAATGTATTGGGATAGCAAATCAAATATACTCCAAGGTATTGGGAATATCATCAAATTTATCAATTGTATTGGGATCTCAATCAAATATATCATTATTTGGATACCAATCAAATATACATCAATGTAATTGGGATATCAATCAAATATGCATGGTATTGGGATAATCAATTCAAATAGATCAATGTATTGGGATACTCAATCAATATAATCATATGTATTGGCATATCGATCAAATTTAATCATGTATTGGATCCTCTAATGCAAAATATTCAATGTGCTTTGGATCTCAATCAAATATATCATGTATTGGGATAATCATCACATATACATGTTTGGGTATCATAAATCAAATATATCAATGTATTGGGATCTCAATCGAATTATGATATCATGTTATTTTGGATCTCAATCAAATATATATCTATTGTATTGGATATCAATCAAGATATATCAATGTTAGGATACTCATCAAATATATCAATGTATTGGGATATCAATCAAATATATTAATTTATGGATATCCTCCAATATATCATGATTGGATACCAATCAAATATAATCGGTATTTGGGATATCAATCAAATATATCAATGTCTTGGGTATCAATCAAATATATCAATGTATTGGATTGCACTCAAATATATCAATGTATTGGGATATCAATCAAATTATCAATTATTGGGATATCAATCAATATATCAATGTATTGGGATATCATCAAATTATCAATGTATTGGATATCAGTCAAATTATCAATGTAAATTGGAATCATGCAATCAATATACAAATGTATTGGGATCTCATAAAATAATATCAATGTAATGGGATATCAATCAGAATATATCAATGTATTGGGATAGTCAATCAATATATCAATGTATTGGATATCATTCAATATCATCATGTATTGGATATCAAATCAATATATTCATGTGATTGGATATCAATCAAATATATCAATGTCTTGGGATAATCAATCATATATATCACAATGTATTGGGATTCAATCAATATATCAATGTATTGGGATTATCAATCAAATCTAGTCAATGTATTGGGATATCCATCAACATATATCAATGTATTGGGATATCTAATCAATATATCAATGTATTGGGATATCATCAAAATATATCAGTGTATTGGGAATATCAATCAATATATCAATAGTATTGGGATATCAATCAATATATCAATAATTCTTTGGTCTCATCAATAGATCATGTATTGGGGACTCTTCAATCAAATATACATGTATTGGGACAATCAAATATATCACTGTATTGGATCTCAATCAATATATCAATGTATTGGGATATCAATCAAATATATCTACTTTATTGGGATAATCAATCATATTAGCAATGTATTGGGATATCAATCAAATATCAATGTATGGGATAGTCAATTCAATATATCAATGTATTGATATCATCAAATCTATCAGTGATTTGGATATCAATCAAATATAGTCATGTATTGGTATATCAATCAATCTATCATGTATGGGATAGTCAATCAAATATATCAATGTATGGGATATCAATCAAATATATTCAGATGTATTGGGATATCAATCAAATATATCATGTCCTTGGGATATCAATCAAATATATCAATGTATTCGGATATCACTCAAATATAATCAATGTATTGGATATCAATCAATATAGTCAATGTATTGGATATCAATCAAATCTATCAATGTATTGGATTATCAATCAAATTTAAAATCAATGTATTGGGTATACAATCAAATAATATCAATGCATTGGAAGTAAGCAGTAACAAACCACTAGATAACATAGAATCTCTACGCAATTCCGCCACTCTAGTGTCATGATATTCTTACTATGGACTGGTGCCCTCTAAACTGCCATCATAACTCCAAATTAACAGTACTTCATCCCCCTGCCGCTTTAGTACCAAGGACGAGACCTAACCAACATAAACGCCTGTGTTTGCTGTAGTTGCCCATACTAATCTTATCAAAATCATGTTTATAATACACTTTACAAGAGTCTATCCTCCCATAGCATTAGCCGGTCTGAGAATATGAAGGGGTGGGGACAGCTACTATTAGGGAAGGTGTAGTATAGTGCCCTTATAGTGAGGCCGCTACAATGGATCTTACAAAGGGACTACTGTAAAAGCCATATATAGTTGGTAATCATGACATTGACATGTGATTTAAAAAGGAACATGCCGATATTGCTTGGTCATTCCCCAAAGCACTGTATTAAATGTGTAATGGAGTGAATGTTCACTGGTATATTTGACCTAGCTATAACTATTACCTCTACCTTCCTATGGTCTGGGGTCCTTAGACCAGTGGTTCTAAAACCTTTTCAGACTCCCGCACACTTGGCAATGCAAGGTTTTTTCATGTGAAACACCCAGCGGCGGACTTAATCTCAGGACCTATAGTCACACAATGCGGGTGCTCTTACTCTCATTAACACAAATCCCAACCCCAACCACATCGGTTTTACTTTTGGAGGGAGAAATTTCTACTGTGCATAATATTAAATCAGCCCTGTCGAATCACCTGTAGTGTTAATAAAATTACCGTCACTAAATCATCTTCTCCATTGGGTATAGCGCATTGGATTAGGTATAACAAAAAGGCCATTAAAATTAAAGCCTATTCAATGCTGAAGGGGTATTTTATTTCCACAAAGCACATAAGGGACGTGTTTAAAAGGTAAATGAAAAAGATATTGAGCCAAAATAGGCTGATTTGTTATATCTTTCTCTGACTCCTCCCCTAGGTCAGAGTCATTGACACTCCTCTCCATCGCATATACAGAGAAAGGGGGCTCAGGAAGTAGCCTAGTTCATATAACCATGCAGGAATGTTCAGGAACAATGTAACGTGAAGGTTCCATTTCATGGGGCCTGGTCACTACCACTCCCCGGTAGCACGGATTGATCAATCGTATGATATAAAATGGTCCATTTGAGCCCCCTTGATAAAAAATGTTGTTGTACGATTCATCGTGCGAAAACGAGAACCTGAACGCGGAGATTATAGAAACGTGATTGGTGTGAAATGTATGGGCCCCATTAGATAACATTCTGATTGGATGCTGCTATAATAGTTACCCTCTGAAAGTACCCACACCATGTGGTAAATCATTGATACTTTCAGCAATGACAATTTATAAATACATACATATAGCCAGCCACATCTATGATGTCATGTGATTACATACATATGCCAGCACATCTATATATGTAGCATGTGGAAATTATAACCTAGAAAAGTGGCTCCAAGTCCATAAAAAGTCAACCAGGGGATTCAATAAAAGTTCTTATCGTTTAAAATGGTGCTAATTTTGCCCCAACACCAATCAGATAACTTATTAACTTTGAAAAGCTAACTCTGATTGGTTGTCATTTGTCACCATTTTACAGACTAAGAACTTTTTTGAATAACCGTGAGAATCAGCACAAATAGAATTAGCTGGTATTAATACATAGAATGTAGTTCTCCTGGTTTGTAAGCAAAGGATACTATATAAATGGAGTTTTAGGCTATTGAGCCTCTTGTGGTTATAGACTAACCTTAACTGTTAACTTCCCGCATATCCGCCAACATGGTGCCTTGGTTCATTTTACATAACATTTCTTGACATAGAATATACACTGGAGGAGGTAGTACCTGGAGAAACACTGTTGTATTATCATGAAATATGCAACATGTACATTTTACAATTTAGGTTAAATTTTATGTGGAACACGAACATTTATTCTATGAGTTATTGGTTATACATATAAAGGGAGTTTTATTTAGGTTATATCACACTATAACCATTGATGATCTTGTGTATTCATTACATCAACCTGGACTTAAGTTTAGATTCTTGAAGACGTTTCGCGTTCATCCGACTGCTTTCTCTCAATTCAGAATGACTTGTACAAGAATCTTGGCAATTATGTACCCTGGAAAGTCCCAATTAGCATATCACAAGCAAGTTTTTAGGGCGATGAATTGGATATGTGGCTAAGAGGTGTTATAGAACGCCAGAGTAAGGTGTCAAAACAGCATTGTACAGGCAGACCAGTTGTGTCACAACACCCCCCCCCACCCACATAAATGGGCCTCCTTGACAGCCTCTCGTGAACCAGTCACATTCCTTGACATTCTTAACACCTACATATCATCAATGTATGTCAGCTTTATTTATCCTAAGAGGCAGATACACGCTGAGTCCTGAACGCCCCGAGGGATTGGCTCTCGGTGTCTGGGCCATACGTGATGCATTGGCTGTTTGGTCTCCCCCACATACAAATCAGAGCATTCTTCACTGGCACTGGCACTGCCGTATAGATTTCATACTGCACTGCACTGTCGTTATGATGTCACTTATGCTTGTGTTTCGGTATTGGGTCTTTCGGATGTACCAATTGCTGTCTCAGTATTTTGTTCGGTTTAAAGGCATAACAGGGAATCCGTGTTTTTGAAAAATTCTTCTTGAATTTTCTCGGAGACTGCCATGCTAACTCCGGCCTTAACACCTGGCCTGTGGGATATGTAGATTGGGATTTTCGCAGGGTACATTAAATTTTGTCTTTGATTCTTGTAGTCAGTCATCTGAATTGAGAAGCCAGGTCGGAGTATGACTAGCGAATGTCTTCAAGCAACTAAACTTAAGTCCAGTTGATCTAATTGAATACACAATTTCTCCTTTACTATCTCAGTAGACTAGTGTGCTGTGTCAAGACATGGTTTCTCCTTTACTATCTCAGTAGACTAGTGCGCTGTGTCAGGACATGGTTTCCCCTTTACTATCCCAGTAGACTAGTGCGCTGTGTCAGGATATGGTTTCTCCTTTACTATCCCAGTAGGCTAGTGCGCTGTGTCAGGACATGGTTTCTCCTTTACTATCTCAGTAGACTAGTGCGCTGTGTCA
The DNA here is from genome assembly GCA_019447015.1 of Hymenochirus boettgeri. Lineage (NCBI taxonomy): Eukaryota > Metazoa > Chordata > Amphibia > Anura > Pipidae > Hymenochirus > Hymenochirus boettgeri. The sequence goes on along the minus strand of JAACNH010000042.1, from coordinate 310,885 downwards.
GGACATGCTTTCTCCTTTACTATCCCAGTAGACTACTGCGCTGTGTCAGGACATGGTTTCTCCTTTACTATCCCAGTAGACTAGTGCGCTGTGTCAGGACATGGTTTCCCCTTTACTCTCCCAGTAGACTAGTGCACTGTGTCAGGACATGGTTTTTCCTTTACTATCCAAGTAGACTAGTGCACTGTGTCAGGACATGGTTTCTCCTTTACTATCCCACAGTAGACTAGTGCGCTGTGTGGACATGGTTTTTCCCCTTCTACCTATCTCAGCTAGACACGCTCTTTCTACAGTGGCACTGTGGTCAGCGCCACATGGTTCTCCCGTCCTCTTTACTATCCGGCCAGTAGAGACTAGTGGTGCTGGCTGTACTAGGTACATGTTTCTGTTCCCTTGCTCACCTTTACCCATATCTGTATCTCCCTACAGTAGACACGCTGTGTCTGCGCCTGTGTCATGTACAGTGAGTTTTCCAAATGGTTTTTCTCCTTTTTACTAGTCCTCAAGTAAGAAACTAGTTGCTGTGTCCACGCACTGCTGTCTTCCTCCTGGGGGGGGGGTGGCGGGCTTCGACTCTATCCTATCGTCAGTGACTCACAAAAAAAACATAGTTCGCGCTGTGTCACGGACCCATGGGTTCCGCTTCCCCTCAATTCCGTTTTTCCTCTCTTCGCCCGCTGGTCCCTTTGCTCCCCTATAACTATGCCCAGTCATTCCCGCTCTCACTGATTTGCTACGTTCGTGCGTCTTAGGCTAGGAGATCGGGTGGGTTCCTTTTCTTTCGCCTGCTCGTCGTTCCCCGCCCTGTACTATCCCCACGGAGCGCTAAGTGCCCCGGGACGCTGGGTGTTCAGGACATGGCTTGTCTTGTTTCGGTGGCTGGCGTACTGGGTTCTCGCTTCGTTCCCAGCCGGTAACTATCTCTTCAGTGAGACCTAGTGCGCTGTGTCAACGACATGCTTTCTCCTTTACATCCCCGTAGAAACTACTGCGCTGTTTCCAAGGGGACATGGTTTCATTCTCCTCCTTCTCCCTTTACCTAATCAGGGGCCACAGTAGACTAGTGGTGCGGCTGGGTGTTCCAGAAATGGTTTTCCTCTTCCCTTTTCCCTTTACCTCCCAGTAGAACTAGTAGTGCACTGTGTCAGGACACACTGGTTTTTTCCTTTCTTCCAAGGTAGCAGTGCACTGTGTCATGTCATGGTTTTCTCCTTAACTATTCCCAGGTAATACTATTCGGGGGGTCGTCGCTGCGCTGTGTTCAGGTCCACACATGATAGGTTTCAATTCACTCATTGGTTTTCATCAATGGTTTTCATTCATTTCATCACCTTCTTATTAACTATCGCCAGTAGACTAGTGCACCTTGCGCATGGCCCACATTTCACCCCCTGTTTTTATTAATTTTCCATTCTTCTCTTACCTTATGTCCATTCCACCCCCACCCACACTTACAAATTTACTATACTACATATCAACAAGTAAGAAATGACTACTGCAATGTGACAGCATCCCACAAACAAACCTTGGCTTTTTTTTTCTTTTTTTTCATCCTCCTTACTGTATTGAAGTTACAAAAAAAAGTTTAGCATATAAAAACGGTTCCAATATTGATGGATAAAGCAGTAATAGTTGATACAATGGTGTTGAAAATGGTTACATATTCATATAATTATTTACAAAAAGTTAGAAATAAATTTTAGTGCAGTGTGTGGGATGGTTTAAGTGAAAACACAGGGTTTTGAATTTTATCAATAACAAGTTAAATAGTTCACAATGTTGCTAACGAGAATGGTTATACTTATAACACATATAAATTGGTTCCATTCCGCATGGTATTTAGAATATACAGTGAGAGTAGAAAGCCGACTAATGGACTGTTAAGGACAACATAGTCCCGACAGCGTGTTCAATCTTGCGTTACTGTAGACGGATTTGGCGGTGGGGAGGGTACTAAGTAGATAAACTAGTGTGCATGTGGTAAGGAATACGACATAATTGAAATTACAATAAACAAACTAAAGCACTGTTCACAATATATTATAAGCAATTCTTTCTGAGTTCAGACAACAAAACATCTAAACGTTAAAACAAAATACTTTCCTGTGAACGACAAAAACGCTGGGGTGGGGGAAGGGAAAAAAAAATGGGGTAACTCTAAATACGTGTTCACTCAGGTGTGTTGGTGTAGGTCTGGTGTATGATATTCCCTATATATATCATATAGATGGGAAACATAGAAAGGTCTAAAAGCGGCCTTTCGACTACAAGATCGATTCCAACAAATGCTTAAGACAAAGAAAAACACATCTATAATGATATAATGTAAAACGCAATCTGAAAATTCAGGCTTTGTCGTCAGTGCGCTGTACCAATATGATTGAAACTAGACCAAGAACAAACAAATTCACATGAGTTCGGGTGGAAAGTGTTTATGGTCGGAGGTTTTTTATACAAAGATCGAATTGTGAGTTTATCGGTTGTGTAAGGAGGATTGTTTGACGGCCCATATTTAATACAACTTGAAGAAGTGTTGCATTGGGAAAAGAAATTTCCCGGCCTATGCGAAAGGAAATGCCACTCATTAAGCGGGCTGTATTATTTAGCGATTGTTTTGCTGGTGGAACATATATATTATTGTCTTGGATTGGGGGTCCATTAGAGCTTTCTTTTATCCCATGGGGTTTTGTTAACAAAGTGAATCAAAAAAAGATTTTGAAATGAATCGCAGCTATAGTGACATGTATGTCGCTATAGGAAAGCCGGACGGCACCATTCCGGCACTTCATACGGCAGTTCTTGAATCCTGTCTTCAGGTGGCCTCTTGCTTGTTGTTTTTTTGTGTTTTTCCACCTAAGGACATAACCTTCGGGGGCCAGCAAGAATACTGACCTTCTTTTTCTCGCTTCACTTTTGCTGCTCTCTACAGGCATTGAGTGTCTACATAAATGGGGGGAATCTTTTCCTTAGAGAGCTTTTGAGATGCTAATAAGTGGAAGGGGCATCAGGACGAGGGATCTTTAAAACGGTTGAGGAGCCTGGGTAGAGGTATACATTATTATTTAAGAGATGGAACCGCACCACCAAATAAATAATAAAGAATGAATGGGCTGCAGATGTCAGAAAAAGGGCACAAGGCTGGAGGGAAGAACCCATCACTGAGCTGTTAAAGAAAGAAAAACATTCTACCTGTGACTGTAAACAATGAAGATGAAAAGAGTCGGCCCTAAAGGCGGAATGAAAATCCAGCTAAGAGCGGATCATTGATGCACACAGATAGGGATTAGCACCTCGCAGAGAGACTGAGCAATGAGAGGGAGTTGTTAGTGGGAACCTTGAGGGAAGACTAGAGATGCTGGAAGGCAGAATAATGAAGATACCACAGCTTTATACATTATACACCAGCAGCGTTCTCTTATGGAGGATCACAGCTACGAGAGAGCGACGTAGACTGGAAGGTCGAGACATGTATGGCACTGAGATCATAGCAGCAGAGTACAACTTCTATTATCAACAAGCAATCTTAGGCTGAGGCCACACTCGCCATCACAACGCGCACTATTGGCCACTGGCGCTGCCATCAGAAAGCATGCAATTTGCAAAAAAAACATGATCACTTGTGCTCTGAACGGATCTCAGTGCATGCAATGTGCCGCCCGGGTTGGCATGCACTGCTCAAGGGTTACTTACGTGCAAACAGATCGCAAACGCTATCGGAAGCGCACAAGAAACGCGCCTAGCGCTAAAGGGATTATTTATTATGTGGTGAAAAAGATTAATCAGTACCTAACAATCTGATGCATCTAACTGCAGTAAAAGACCGCTTACCCCGCGTTCTCAATTAATCAGGAGCATGCAGGGAAATTTGTAAACTTACCCCGAGTAACGCTGCCTCCTCTGTGACGTCTCCCAATTGCACGTGAAAGGGTATATTCATTTTTTAATATACCCTTTATAAGGCATGTACATGGCACCCTTAACAAACATTTTAGGAATATTGTCCTCCACGGTCCCATGTAAATTTGGAATAACCCTACTTGCACCAATTGAAATGGATTATTAAATGCAAACAAATGTAACTAGAGTCCCTCTACAAATCCCTTTATATCTGAACCTGCAGTGTATTGCTGAATCCTAGAAGACCCCCCCCCCCCTATTTATTCCTGAAGTGTTTTATACCTGTAGATCAAACCCGGCTTTAATGGCTTTCTGCGTTGAATGATTATGATCTTCCATCATATACATACCCACAGTTCTGGTAAATGTATTATCCTAATGGAGAAGGCCTGTTCCCCGTAGGTGCATATGGTGCAGCGCTCTGTACCTGATAACATTGTGTTGATCACGTTAAATGTTCTTGCAGGTAGTGTGGGAGAATTTCTCTCTAATTGAGGGATCTGTGCTGTATAATGTTCAGACCAACCCCCCCCCCTTGGTGTACATTTGCATTTAATTTGTTATGGTTCATGTAAACAGCTACATGGAGATAACGGGGGGGGGGGGGTTGAATCAATGTTGCACTGAGACAAATTCACTGATTTACCTTCAGTGTCCATATCTTTTAAAGGGGAAGTTTGCATTTAGTCATTGGCTTTCCTTTGTAGACTGCTGGGGACAGGAGATTCTGTGGAATATAAATGAGAAGTGTAGTTTTGTATTTGAGTTGAATACTCAACGATACCCTCATTTCCTGCCTAACTGTTGATCCAGAGAAGGCAAAAAACCCCACCAAATTTATGAAGGGGAAAAAAATCCTTCCTGACTCCAAGTGGCAATCGGAAATTTCCCTGGATCAACTCTACTTTATGTATCAATACCAAAACTTGTAACATTCCTTGTTTGCAGAAACTCATCCAGCCTTTTTATTAAACTGACCAATGAACCTGCCATACAACGTCCACTGGAAGACAGTTCCATAGCTTTACCGTTCTCACAGTGACAAACCCTTTCCCAACTTGAAGCCTAAACCTTTTTTTTACTGGTACATTGCCCAGCCAAGTAAGTATTTTTTAGTGTGTGGGTTTGGGGTGTGATTTTATTATTATTATTATTATGGATTTATATAGCGCCAACATCTTCCGTACGCTTTCAATTCATAGTCATACATTACATACAGGGAATACATATTATTTAAAGTCATTCATATTACATACACAGGTAATACATTATATAAGTGATGGGTTTCTTCCAAGACTGTAATACAATAGGAGAGAGGACCCTGCCCAAAGAGCAGTGTAGCATCTAAAGTATCTTCTTTTACAGATGGGGACTCTCAATAATACCATAAGGCTAATCTGGACAAAAGGGGTTTTATTTTCATTTGAAATATCCCAAGACATATAGTTAGAGCAGGGTTGTCCAACATGCGGCAGGATGGGTGCCACAATAGCGAACTCTGGGCAGACATTGGGCCGCTTGTTTGGCTCTTATAGACTTATAACATAACTGGATATTCTACAACTGTTTGGTTGCAGGATGAAATCACTATTAATGTACTGTGAGATCTGACTAGTTTATCTAATTGTGATTGGTTAATATTTCAATGCTTGCAATCATATGACCACACATTAACCAATCATATTTGAATTTTATAATGTCCTGGCTGGGAAGAAACACACACACAAGGGCTGTCCTAAGAGCCAATGGGGATCCCGGTTTCGAGCTGCAGGACCCCCAACAAAGGCATTGTTAGTGCCACTAGGGCACTTCTAAGTTCCAGGGGAAGGTCCCGGTTTGATCTGCGGGACTCCTTAAGCCCTAAAAGCACTTGTCAGTGCCACAGGAGGGGGGGGGGTCCTGCTTTCGACCCCTTAAGTCCCAAACTGCCCTTCTAGGGCCATAATGGTCCATCAAGAATGCAGGAGGGGGTCCTGGGTTGAGCCGGGGGGCCCCCGAACCACTGGCCCTGTGACTTTCAGCCATTTGATAATCCTCGAGGATTTCTGAACGTTCGAGGATTTACGGTGGTTCGATAATCCTCAAATGGCCAAGTTCAAGAATCCTTGGCCATTCAGGATATTGAACCAAAATCCATAACGTGTCGGAAATCCACGAGTGTTCAGATATCCTCAAACGTACGAGGATTTTCGAATTTCCGAACCGGTTCGGAAAAAACCCGGAAAGCGGAATTCCAGAAATTCCACAAGATCCGTGATCCACTGCGAAACCGGGATGGATCTGCGATCCGGTCATCTCTACCCTCTAACATTAATGCCTTTGGGGGACATCTGGATTCTACCAGGATATGACTAGAGATGCAGAACTTCGCAAAATCCGGTCCGCTCGAGGATCCGCGAATTTTCGAGAAATTTTGAAAATCCGCAAGCGGACCCCATTAAATGAAAAACACCCTCGAAATTACGAGATTTTTCGTATTTTCGAAAATTTTCGAAATTAAGGGGTTTCGCGTAATTTCGACAATTTTCGAAAATACGAGAACCTAGTATTTTCTAAAATATGTATTTTCGAAAATACTTAAAATCTGCGAGTCGGAAGTTTGGAAGGCGGAAAATCCGGAAAAATCTGCCGTTCGCGAACGGATAAATCCGTGGCGGATCTGGGTTCGGATCCGCGAACCGGCCATCCCTAGATATGACTTCTCAGTGCGCAAGGGAAAAGTTAATGTGGAATAGAAAAGGCTAAATCATCATGTAGAACGGAAGATTCTACTGAAGTGCAAACATCTGTGACTGGCACAAAAAAACGATGCCTCTGCCAGTGCCAAAAAAAAGCATCTCAGCTGTGATTTGAGAAACCCAATGCTAAAATACAGCCGCTAAATACAGCCCCAGCAGCATCAACACCGAGTTGGAGAGGAAATTGCAAACACCCTGCAGCTTGCATGAGAATTTGAAAGTTCTAAATTCCATGTTCTTACAGTAACGCAGATCAAGCCTTAGAATAGTTCCCTACAAGGATACACAAGCATCTATATCATGTCTATATAAAGCAAGTGATGGGAATTGGGAATACTGTAATATGTGCAGGTTATTTTGATTACAATGGCAAGTTTATCACCACCATAAGGACAAGTAAATTATTGAAGAAGCCACCTTATTAATTATTCCATGATGTTTTAAATCGAATGCACTTCTCGATATCGCAATCAGTAACTCCCTTCTCCCCCAATAAAACATTAATTTAATCAGTGGTGATAACGTCCCTCCAGATGTTGGCAAGTGCATAATGAACTTTATGCAGAGGGTGTATATGCCTTTAATCTTAAAGGGACATTCCACCAAAAATGCCAGAAACCCTGCAGATTTACTGTACACTCGAAACCTATACTAATGTTGCTGTGAATCGGAGTGCAGAATCCACAAAATGAATTGCATTCATTTTTGTCTTTGATCAACTGCTTACAATGGGCTCTCACTCTGATGCTTTCACTTTCCTAAGGTGCCTGATGACAGCCCTCCATCCCTCCTTCCCACTTCCTAGTTGTTGTGCGTGGTTTGTAATTTTCTTACTTGCAAACCTATATGGAAGGATGCCTGAACCTTAAAGTGAGGACTTATTGCCTACTTTCACTGGGATGACATGCTGACAAGCTTTGAGCGGTCCCTAGCAAAACGCTACACTAGCAAACGCTACATTGTAGTTGAGGCTTTGAAAGAAGCATTTTCAGTTCTGCATATACCATAAAATACATTATTTCATGCGCTCTATTATTTACTATATCCTATTAACTCAGATATCAGTTTACAACCCTTTTCCTGAATCTCTTTGAAAATATTTGACATTCCTTTGCTGCAAGGTACAACGTAACAGGTTTCTATTCAGAACTAACGGATGACTGCAGTCCTTTGGGCTTTTGAGTGAATCCATCATATAGCTGTTCTTCTGCTATCAATGCACTCTAGACAAATTCCACTGTTAAGTGTTTAGTGGGATGTCAGTAGGAACAGTAGTTTATGGTTTTTCCTTACTGTGCAATGTCATTTCAGGGCAGATTAAACATTGAGTCAGCGCAATGAGTCATTATTTGAAAACAACATCCAACCTTTCTGCCCCTGTTATACAAGCTCCAATTATTATTATCCCCTGGGACTTTAACTGGTAAAAGGTTGGAGACCTGAAAGCTATAGAGCCAAAGGTTAGTCAAGCATTTGCGTTTTCAGAATCACCCTGTTTTTTATAATCAACCTGCGTTTATCTGCCCTTGTGTACAAATGAGAAATGTTATTAGAAATGATATTTTTACAAGTACTGTATATGGAAGAAATGGTCTATATACAAGCTGGAAATGAATATTGTATGTTTGACAATTCTTGAACGACTTAAAATATTTGATCCTTATTTAATGACAGAGAATGAGATGTGTCAGGTGTCCTTTAAACTACAGAAAATCTAATTCACAGTTTGGTAAAGACAAACAATATATGAATATGGTAGTTTTATAACATGGCTATTCACCCCAATGTCTCAATCTTGGCCTGAAGAAACACTGGAGTGGGCTTAGTTTGTGGGTGGTCCGAGGGGTGAGGGTAATAGTGCCAGCAAAGCCACGAAATAAATGCCAATAGTGACAGAGGATGCTTTGCAGTGGAGAGCTGGGAGAGTGAATCAGTTTTGCAGGCTCCAGGTCAGAATGGAACAGTTGGGCTTGTTAGGTAAGTAGCCTCTTTGGGAGTGGACATTCCTTTTCTTATTCTAGTCTGAATTGGTCGTTTTTGAAAAAAACGTTACAATCCAGAAAGCCTTGTGGCTTTTTTCCTCCAACCCAATTGTGAAAATATCGGCGGTCCCTGGTGGGGCCAGTTCGTCCAATTGGATTTACAATTGTAGCGGTAGATCGGAAATCCAATTCGAAAGACATCTGCCCATGTATAGGTAGCTCTAGAGCAAAGCAGAAACCAAACAGTCAGCAAGACAGTAAAAGAATAAGAACAGCTGGCGCCTGTAGCAAACAGACAGTTGATAACCAATGGTCCTATATGTATTAGTAAGGCCATATGATGTAGCTAGAGGCTCATGGGCTCCATGTACATATTTTAGTGCTCCACAAAACGAGTTAGCAGCCCTACAAACCTCATTTACATTTTACTTAAGGGATGTCCCCCCCCAAAAACTATAATTCCCCCCCCCCCCTGCCTGGCCCCAATCTGTAGTGTAATAAAATCCTTACCTTACAAAACTGGCCACCAAGAGGATTTCAAGAGTCCATATAGGACTCTGCCTCCTGTCTCTCCCTGCCTCTCCTTCCTGTTTTGCAAGCCCTCCCCCACCATAAAATCCCTTTGCCCATTAGTAGCTATCCTGCCCCTGACCCAACCACCATAAAAGATTTTACAGGAACTCCCCTGAACTTTACTTACCTTACCCTCTCTCCCCCGGCGTTCTCACAGCCAATCACGGACGCGGCTGCCGATCCCGCCAGCCGCTTGCAGTTTCATGCAGTTCGAGTAAAATATTTTTATAGCATAATACACACCACCATAATAGCCCAGAGGGTTTTATTTTGTCCCCAGTGTATGCTCCCCATTTGCACTTCATTTTGGTCTACACAATTGTTAAATTAGCCCCTTATCGACACACACTGCGATAGGTATAAATTAATTGCTTCTTTTCGGTGCACACATTTTTACACATTATTATTGTGTAGAAACACACTGCTTCAGGTTTCCGGACCTGGATTTAAGCTTAGAATGATTTACAGTCGCTTCAGGCTAAATTCCCACTTTGCTGGCTGCTATTGCAGGTTTTTAATCAAGACAACCATTCTGGTTAATTCTCCAAAGAGAACGTTTTTGTAGAAGGCTCGGGGCATTCCTTCCCTACCATCTCATTATAAAGGGGATTTTCCGTTCGGTGATGGGGAGGAGATTCTCCACACTTCCCTAAAAAGTGAGAATGGTGGAGGGTGCTATCCTGAGAGGAATCTGCCTGCCAGTTCTTAGCAATTGCTGCCAGCTGCCAGATTCTAAAGCATGGCTCGCATATAAGTCCTGTTCATTTTGTAATGTTGCTGAGCAAGGACTTTGGAGAATAATGTATTTTGTGATTAAAACTGACTGTATCTAAACACAAGGCCGGAGTAAAAATTGCTGGTGAGACTCCATTTTTATTGTATTTTTAGATTAGAGTTTTTATATCCTAGTATAGTAGATCATAGAATGAAAGAGACCCAGCAAACTGTGGATTAGGGAACAAACAGGTGACGTATGTCCTTTTTCGCAAGAATCCTACATGTGTGGCTGCTCGGTGGACAGGAGCAGACACCAGCGATTAGAGATGGCCGGAACGGGGAAGTTTTGTTCCGTTTTCGGATTTACAGATCTCAGGGGAAAAAACAAAAATCAAAAATGTAATTTTGGGACATCGGACCGCATTTTGGATAATTATTGAATGTACGAGGTTATTTTTCGGCAATCCTCTGAATAGTCTTGAACGTTCGATAACCCTCGAAAAAAGGATTGGAAACTACTTCGAGTTTCCGATCATATTTTCAAGGATTATGGAATGTTCAAGGTTATTTTCGATGATTACCAATGATCAAAAATGCAAACAATCAGCCCGGATTTGGACAGAACATTCAGATTTCCGAGCCGGACCCATCCCATCTCTACCAACCATGCCTGACCCAGTGACTGCTTGTGCTAAATGGACATTCGTGGGGAATGCCATTCCATGTGTGTACGAGCCTTTTGTTTTTTTAAAGGAGACCCATACTGTCTATTCCATTTAAAAATTTTTTTTACATTGTATAATAGAGGTATGAGGTATTCCGACCTCATGTTCCACAGCATGGAATTAGCAATTGAAGTCTGCTGTGAGCACTCACAGTTGACAGCATTCTGGCCTGTGTTCAGGCTTCTCTTCTTCCTATGCATGCTCGCTGCATACAAAGGATGATGACTTGTTAGGCTATATTAAAGTTTTTTTCTTCCATTAAAGGTCACTATACTCACTCAAACAACTTTACATTATGAAACTACAATTTGAGAAAAGAAAAATGATGGTACTCACATCTTTATCTGTACTTTTTTAATCATTCACAAATTATTAATGATTAGTGAGTGCTCCTAATTGCCCCCACACTCCCTTACTCACTGCCTTCTTGTTGTGTCTGCGACACTTATAAGTTCTACTCAGCTTCACCATGGACACTGCTCTGCTCTCACACATCTCCCCCTCCCTTCTTTCTTTTCTCTGCTGATTCTCTATAATTGTTGCAGAAAGTGTGCTGGAAGGCAAAGATCCTAGTTAGGGGTCAGAATTAGGACACATAGTATAATTTCTGCTTCTGGAGTGACCGTTCTTTCCCTGTAAATGCTGTGATTTCAGGATCTATAGCTCAGATTTAAAATCCAAAAAAGTTTTGTGAATCTTTCTGTATCTAAAGGTACATTTTTTTGAAAATTCGAGTATCGATACCCTTTAAAAGATGTCTAGCACAGTATATAGGAAGAAAAGCAGAAATTGAAAGAAGGAGTTACAAGAATAAAATGATAAATCATGTCAAGAAACAGTAAAAGGTAAAGGGAAAATAATTAATTTCTTCCCTTTAAAGGGATAAAATCACTTACAGGAGATTCAATAAAACTCTTATGGTAAAAATGGTGCTAATTGCTCCAGCCAATCAGATGTTATTTAAAGGTGGGTACACAGCATACAATTCTTCCTCCTCGCCGACTGATCAAGGCTTCCAACCGTCGTCAAGGAGTTAGGACTGTCGGTCACGGCAAAAGCAGCCGCTTCTGACAGTTAGCCACGACTGATCATGTGATCCATAGAGGACCACACAATCGGTTGTGGTTTTCCGACCCGTCCGCCAAACATAATTTGGCTCAATCGTCAGAAACACTGGAATGTCGGACAGTCGGTCGGGAGGAATTATTGTATGGTGTGTACACTGCTTAACACTTGAAAGCTATCAATGATTGTTTGGGGCAAAGTAGCACCATTTTAATGAACCTTTATTGAATAGCCTTAATAGGCTTTCAAGAATGACCATAACCTGCCCATCCATGGATTTCTCTGTGTATAAATAAATGCTTCCACAGTACTGACTTCCTGTTTGCAGGACCCCTAATAGTCTGTTATGGTCTCAGCGCATGGGTTGATTCAGTTGCTCAGTAGAGATCGGAGCATGTTTGACCCCCCCAACAGCCAATCAGTAGAAATTACTGTTAGGAACATTCCAAGTAGTGGTGCATCCTGGGAAAAAGGTTCATTGCAGAACCTGAAATGTAAAACTGGCCTCTTCAATGCGTGGCAAAAACAAAGACATATGAAGATGTAGTGTAATGTAGATAAATAAGATAAGATGCAGTCGCACTCCAATGCAAATGTGAATTTATTCAGCAGTGAGATGAAGAGGGCCTAGACCCTCGAAATGTTGTGATTTGATGTGTGGTTGATAATAATTCACATTTGCATTGGAGTGCGACTCTGCATCTTATCTTATTGGATTACATTATTTCCTTGGGGAATTGGAGTTTCTGCACTCAAGTGGACAGTGTGCTTATTGACTTTTTTGCTCATAATGTAGATAAATAGTTTAAATAATATTTTCTCCCCACTGATGCTTGCCAGTAATAAATACTGGTTCTATTTTCCATGACGGGGCTTTTAAAGCTACAAATATAGCAATTCTCATTACAATCCCCCATTAGACTTTAATAAGGTGGACAAATAATTTTCGACTGTAGAAGCCAATCTGCCTTTTTAGTAGGTTGCCAGTTCCATAAATAATTATAGAAAACCCTTAAATTTTTTTTTTCCACCCTGAAAAATGTTTTTGTTGTAGTGTTGGGTACCCTAGCCCCAACCACTATTGCCTTCATACTTGGCATGAAGATCTGGCTTTAAGAACATCCTGCTTGGTGTGTATTGGATTTCTGACTTTTGGGGAGTAAGGAAGCCCTCTCATCTTTCTCATTTACAGTGGGCATGCCCTTTAAATTAAGATACAATGCCTAATCCAAATCCAGTACATTCTACAAACCGAATGGCCATGTGCTATCTCTATGCATGGAATAGAAGGAGTGATATTTATAAATGTAACCAAACAGTGTAGGAAAGCTTAGGGAAACAAATCTAATTCCATCTATAAAACAAGTGGTATCATTGCAGAAAGAGGTTATATCATTGCTTTATAGGTCACTGGTGAGATCTCACCTTGAATATTGTATTCAGTTTCGAGGCTCTGTTAACAGCAGGCATTAATACAGCGCACAGTAACGGAGAGAGATTGAGCAGGCCCTAAATAAAAATAATGTTATGACTTAACAACCTTAATATGCACCACTTAATGGGGAATGGAGAAGTAAGGTGGAAACAATAAAATATATCAAGGGAATTAACTGAGAGAGCACAAGACAAAAATAAATCAAAGAGCGAAAAGGTAAAATATTGATGGGCTTATTTTCCACAGAAAGAGATAAATGCAAGTGTAGAATCTAATCTAATGTGATGTGTAAAGCAATAAATCAGACAAGTCCTGTTGGATTTTCCTTTGCGTGGGTGATGCTCTTGGTATATGTTCATCGTTATCTGTACAGTATAACTAATATCAAGAAGAAGAAGGTAGAGTAGACACTTGTCTGGGATTGTCAGATCCATATAAAGAATCAAGTGCACAATGCAATTAAAAAGAGAATGCACTCAATACCATGTGATTATGCATCAGAATTAATTGAACAAAACAGTTGAGTTTCGTTCTGACTGCGGGTTCCACGTTCCAAAAATCTGAAAATTCGATTCAAATCCAATTGAATTTGAGTTTTAGAATTTTTGGTGGCAATTCGTTCTAACCTTGAATTTCGGGTGAAGACTCACATTATATTGTGCATCAACTTACCAAACCTGACATCAATTTGTAGAACACATTCACTCTTTATTTAAAATATGGTGTGTAAGTGTAGGGTCTAATTGTTTATATATATTGGATACGCTGAAGACAAGGGCTTTGGGTATAAAAATAGAGGGATTGTCTAATCTGCAACTGTAGAAGAGACATTCCTTGGTCAGGAGCTGTGTACTTGCATCCTAAGAAAAAGGTTTTTCACAACATTTGACCCTTACCCTGGGCAGTTTCGATAACACCTCTATCAGCCATGCATCCACACCTTGCATTCAGCAGGTCCCTAACACCTTGCTGTTGCTATTTGGGACTTTCCAGGGTACTTATAATGCCAACAGATTCTTGTACAAATCATTCTGAATTGAGAAAGTTGGATGACTAGCAAAACGTCTTCAAGATCTAAACTTTAAGTCCAGTTGATCTAACTGAATACAACAGATATACCATTACCTGGATGAATGAATATTACAGATATACCATGACCTGGATGAATAAATATTACAGATATACCATGACCTGGAAATGATATATTACAGATATAACCATACCTGATAATGAATTTACAGATATCCATGACCGGATGGATGAATATTACAGATATACCATGACCTGGATGAATCATATTACAGATATCCATGACCTGGATGAATTAATTTTACAGATATACCATGACCTGGATGAATGGATATTACAGATATACCATGATCTTGATGAATGAATATTCCAGATATACCATGACCTGGATGAATTAATATTACAGATATACCATGACTTGGATTAATGGATAAACAGATATACCATGATCTTGATGAATGAGTTTTTACAGATTACCAGACTGGATAATGGATATACAGATATACCATGACCTGGTGAATGAATATTACAGATATACCATGACCTGGATAAATGAATATTACAGATATACCATGACCTGAATTAATAAATATTACAGATATACCATGACCTGGATGAATGAATAGTACAGATATACCATGACCTGGATAAATGAATATTACAGATATACCATGACCTAAATGAATAAATATTCCGATATACCATGACCTGGATGAATTAATTTACAGATATACCATGACCTGGATGGATAATTATTACAGATATACCATGACCTGGATGAATGAATATTACAGATATCCATCCCTGGAGAATGATATTACAGATATACCATGACCTGGATGAATGAATAGTACAGATATACCATGACCTGGATAATGAATATTACAGATATATCCATGACCTAATGAATCAATTACAGATATACCATGACCTGATGAATGAATATTACAGATATACCATGACCTGGATGAATGATATTACAGATATACCATACATCACCGGATGAATGAATATTACAGATATCCATAGACCTGGAGGAATGATATTACAGATATACCGTGACCTGGATGAATGAATATTACAGATATACCGTGACCTGGATGGATGAATTTACAGATATGCCATGACCTGGATGAATATGAATATTACATATACCATGACCTGGATGAATGAATATTACAGATATACCATGACCTGGATGAATGAATATTACAGATATCCCATCACCTTGATGAATGAATATACAAGATATACCATGGACCTGGAGGAATGAATATTACAGATATACCGTGACCTGGATGATGAATATTACCAGATATACCGTGACCTGGATGGATGAATATTACAGATATACCATGACCTGGATGAATGAATATTACAGATATACCATGACCTGGATGAATGAATATTACAGATATTCATGACCTGGATAAATGAATACAGATATACCATGACCTGGATAATGAATATTACAGATATGCCATGACCTGTGGATAACAAAGATATACCATGACCTGGATGATATATACAGATAGACCATGACCTGGTGAATGATATTACAGATATACCATGACTTGGATAAATGAATATTACAGATATACCATGACCTGGATAATGAATATTACAGATATACCATGACCTGGATGAATCAATATTACAAATATACCATGACCTGGATGAATTAATTTTACAGATAACCATGACCTGGATGAATGGATATTACAGATATACCATGATCTTGATGAATGAATATTACGATATACCATGACCTGATGAATGAATATTACAGATATACCATGACCTGGGTGAATGAATATTACAGATATACCATGACCTGGATGAATGAATTTAACAGATTTCCATGACCTGGATGAATGAATATACAGATATACCATGACCTGGAGGAATGAATATTACATTTATACCGTGACCTGGATAATGTATATCAGAATATACCATGACCTGGATGATGAATATTACAGATAACCCTGCCTGGATGAATGAAATATTACAGATAACCATGCCTGAGATGAATATTACAGATATCCATGACCTGGATGAATGAATTTACAGATTACCATGACCTGGATGAATGAGAACCTTCACAAGCTGTTATATAAAATACCTAAACAATACAGACATCCAAG
The DNA here is from genome assembly GCA_019447015.1 of Hymenochirus boettgeri. NCBI lineage: Eukaryota > Metazoa > Chordata > Amphibia > Anura > Pipidae > Hymenochirus > Hymenochirus boettgeri. The sequence continues at coordinate 294,577 of JAACNH010000042.1, read as the reverse complement.
AATTTAATGTAATGTTATATATATGTTCAATGGTAAAGTAACACTTTTTCACTATTGGAGTGTACATTACTTACTCGGTATAGAATTGGTATCTACTGTATATTTCAAGTTGCTTTGGCATTCTGGGAGGGGTGCGAGTCCTTCCTTTTAGAGGCTTTTAATCCACCCATTAACTTATCTCCATGCATTTTGCATAGCACTGTTCAACCCCCAGTACATGGCTTCATCTACAATGGACAAAAACTAGTTTCCACATCTGTACAGCACAAATGACAGTTGGCAGAGCTACGTGGAAAAGTCAGCACCAACTTGAGGCTAGCTGGATCCTTAGCAGCAACTCTACAAACAAAAAGCGGTCTAAAATGTTGGATCTCTGGGTTCTCTGATATACCATGACCTGGATGGAAGTGACAGCGGAGTCTGAACTTTCCAAATGAATATCTGGGTATCTATAGGGTTAAAAATTAACTAAAACTTGCCATTTTTTAATGTTAGTAATGTTCATCTGAAATTGGATAAATCATTGCAATGTATTAAAACTGATCTATATACAGGAATTCCCCGTAAACAGGTTTACTTGCTGCAAATTAAAACATGTTAAAAAGACAATTTTAACTATACTAATGTATTTTTAATGTATGAAAATGATTGAACAAAAAGAAGAATAGTGCGTAGTCTTCTCACAAGTTAGAATTTTAGCTTAACTGTCAGCAGTGTGTCACTTTGTAAGATTTATAGCTCTATATTTTATTAGATAGAAATATAGAAATCTGTATACCGGTTCTTTTGGGGTTGGAAAGCAAAGAAACCACAGCGATAAAATGTATGAAAAATGAATATAGTTTACTTATCAAGTTACCGTGACAATAAAACAACAAAGATTATTTCAACATAAAACATACACACTATATTACAATATATACATGACACATGATTACATGTAGACACATTAGATACCACAGAATGTATACTTCAATGTTAGCCTTGCTGTTGTCCTGGCCTGTATCCATCAGATCCCACATGACATCTGGCATGGCTTCCACTTTTCCAATCTCCAGTCTGTGTCCTCAGTCTCTCAGTAGTCCAACTGGGCTTCTCCTAGTCCAAGAATACATCCCTTCTCCTAGTCCAAGATACACCCCTTCTCCTAGTCCAAGAATACATCCCTTCTCCTAGTCCAAGATACATCCCTTCTCCTAGTCCAAGAAGCATCCCTTCTCCTAGTCCAAGATACATCCCTTCTCCTATCCAAGAATCATCCCTTCTCCTATCCAAGAATGCATCCCTTCTCCTAGTCCAGAACACCTTCTCCTAGTCCAAGCAACACCCCTTCTCCTAGTCCAAGAATCCATCCCTTCTCCTAGTCCAAGAATGCAATCCCTTCTCCTAGTCCAAATACATCCCTTCTCCTAGTCCAGAATACATCCCCTCTCCAGTCCAAGAATGCCCCTCTTCTCCTCAGTCCTAGTCCAGAATCATCCCTTCTCCCTAGTCCAAGAATACACCCCTTCTCCTAGTCCCACCCCCCCCCCCCAAGAATACAATCCCTTCTCCTAGTCCAAGAATGCATCCCTTCTCCTAGTCCAAGAATACATATTCCCTTCTCCTTAGTCCAAATACATCCCTTCTCCTAGTCCAAGAATACATCCCTTCTCCTAGTCAAGAATACATTCCCTTCTCCTAGTCCAAGATCATCCCTTCTCCTAGTCCAAGAATACACATCCCTTCTCCTAGTCAAGAATACATCCTTCTCCTAGTCCAAAATGACTTCCTTCCTTCTCCTAGTCCAAGAATACATCCCTTCTCCTAGTCCAAGAATGCATCATTCTCCTAGTCCCAGAATCCATCCCTTCTCCTAGTCCAAGAATACATCCCTTCTCCTAGTCCAGAATACATCCCTTCTCCTATCCAGATACATCCCTTCTCCTAGTCACGAATCCATCCCTTCTCCTATTCCAAGAATATCCTCCTTCTCCTAGTCCAAGAATACATCCCTTCTCCTAGTCCACAAGAATGCAACCCTTCTCCTAGCCCAAGAATAAATACATCCCTTCTCCTAGTCCAAAATACATCCCTTCTCCTAGTCCAAGAATACATCCCTTCTCCTAGTCAAGAATACATCCCCCTTCTTCTAGTCCAAATACATCCCTTCTCCTAGTCCAAGAATACACCCTCTCCCTAGTCCAAGAATACATCCCTTCTCCTAGTCCAAAAATACACCCCTTCTCACCTTCTCCTATCTCAAGAATCATCCATTCCTAGTCCAAGATACATCCCTTCTCCTAGTCCAAAGATACACCCTTCTCCTAGTACAGAATAAATCATCCTTCTCCTAGTCCAAGAATACAATATCCCTTCTCCTATTCCAAGAATACATCCCTTCTCCTAGTCCAAGAATACATCCATTCTCCTAGTCCAAGAATACATCCCTTCTACCAGTCTCTAGTCCAAGTATCAATCCCTTCCTCCTAGTCCAAACTACCCTTACTCCTAGTCCAAGTAATCCAATCCCCTTCTCCTCCATCCCAAGTATACATCCCTTTCTCCTTAGTCCAAGAATACATCCCTTCTCCTAGTCCAAGAATACATCCCTTCTCCTAGTCCAATATACATCCTTCTCCTAGTCCAAGAATGCATCCCTTCTCTAGACCGTCCAAGAATACTCCCTTTTTCCTAGTCCAAATGCTTTCCCATTACTGCCTTATACCCCAGTTTAATATCCAATTACCATCTATTCCTCCCCCCATAAAACTGGACAGGCGCCTTCTTCTCCTATTCCCATAGACCGACGTCTCTGTGATACACTTATGCAAATGAAAACTGGCTAACCATGTATTTCCCAATAGGAACCAGCATTAATTTACAACTGTTTATGAACTAATTATCTGGAATTGCAGTATCCTTGCCTTCATGATGTATTTTTTTAACCATGACTGACCAGGTGCCTGATGAGAAATGCCATCTATCTCTTTTGTATTGCCCAATATACATTGTAAATAGAATCTTGGCATATTAAATGATATAAAACATTTACATTAATATATGTAAGTAGAGATGCCAAAACCTTCGCAAAATCCCGTCCGTCGCTCGAGTACTGCAAATTTTCGAAAAAATCCGTGAGCGGACCCATTAAAATGAAAAATATCCTCGAAATTTTGAGATTTAAGAATATGAGAAATCCTCGTTATTTTCGTAATTTTTTCGAAATTAACGAGAAACGCGGTTCGGAAGTTCGGAAGGCGGAAAATCCGGAAAAATCGCCGTTCGCGAACGGGATAAATCCACGGCGGATCCGGGTTCAGATCCGCAAACCGGCCATCCCCTAATGTACAGAACACGATTTCTTACAACATACTCACAGAAATGTGTTATTTAATTTTATATAACACCTCCCGTGCCTAGTACTTTATAGAACCTGGAGATTTAAATTAGACATTAATGAAACGGCACGTATGTTCCATGGAATATGCCAAGATCCCAACTGAAATTTTTTGCGTACAAATGTTGAAATTCGTGTCAAACTCAACGTCAAACCGAACTATCAGGATTATTCATAAAAGTTCTTATCGTTTAAAATGGTGCTAATTTTGCCCCAACCCATCAGATGTTAGCTTTCAATGTTGAATAAGATCTGATTGGTTTGGGGCAAAATTGCACCATTTTAAACGATAAGAACTTTTATTGAATCTCCCTGTATGACTTTTCAATAAAGAATTTCGCACAGTACTTCTCCATTTTTGACCTTGAATTTAAAATTTCCACAACCCACGTTTCATTTTTAACATGTTTCATCATAATTCCATAGTTTCGCCGGATCTGCGAATTTCTTAAACCCCCAGAACACCTCAAATCTCAAGGTTTTGTTTGAAACGGAGCCTCCCGCCGGGACAACTTCCTTTACGTTTACATTTGTCAGTGGTTTACATTATTTGCTATATAATATATTATATATAATATTATCATTAAATACTCGTCAGGGGAGATAAAAGTTCTATCATTTAAAATGTGCTAATTTGTGCCCCCAACCAATCATTTATTAACATTTGAAGCTAACATCTGATTGGTTGGGGCAATATTAGCACCATTTTAACGATAAGAACTTGTTATTGAATAGTATAGTATTACTAAAAAAAGTCCTTTAGGGCACGGCCACAACTGCACAGCAAACGCATCGAACATCGCATGGATTTCATGTGCGTTTTTTTGCGCTTGCGATTTTTTTTTTAATAAGTATAGGAAAACGCATGCGATTGGGCGATTAAAATGCAGAACGCAAAACGCAACGCACCGTAAAAACGGCCGGTTTTTTTTCTCTTTGCCGCGTTTTCAATGAGTTTTTTTAAAAATGCAAGCGCAATCGCAAGCGCAAACGCAAAAAACGCAGCCTCGTGTCCTAGCCCTAATACGGTATTTTACAATATGAATTTTCCTTTGACATGAATTTCTACGCATTGTGATAATTCTCCAATGAGTTTATTTTTGACTGTGTCTACATGCAGACTAAATGAATAAGTGAAACTTACCTTATGCTTGAAGATGTTAATAGGAAGTGGATTCATTATAATATACAATTATACACTTGTTCTGCACTCATTTAGCATATAATGCACAAAGCTGTTTGTTCACAAAAGGTTTTTTAAAAAAAACAAAAAAACAATTAATTTGATTTATAATGAGATAAATAACACCATGTATTTGTAATTTCTTTTTCACAAAGCAAATTTATTTGTAAAGTCCCACGAGTATATCCGATGTGCAGGGCGAGAATTTGCTTTTCTACACTATTACTACTGCTAATATCTTCTCAATGTATCATGGAAATGACCAGGGTGAGTCCCGTTTTGAACCAAGTCTAGATTTGAGATAGAATTGTGGGTTTTTGAAAATTTCGTGGATTGGGCATAAGCTTTGGTAGTAAGAGGACGTGCCCATAGCGGCACACTTGCAAGCCAATCTCCTTTGCAGTGTCACTGGAGCGCATAACATAGTAATAGTTAGTATAGTAATTTTAGTATAGTATTTGAGGTTGAATAAAGACAAATGTCATCCAGTCCAACCCATCTAGCATTCCTCATTTCCTGCCTACTGTTGATCCAGAGAAGGCAAAAAATCCCTACCAAATTTATGAAGGGGGAAAAAAGTGGCAATTAGGAATTTCCCTGGATCAAACTCTACTTTTGATCATACCAGTAACTTGGTAACATTCCTTGTTGTTGCTGAAACTCATCCACTTTCTATTTAAACTACCATGAACTGCCATAACAACGTCCACTGGAGACAGTTTCCATGCTTTACTGTTCTCACAGTGACAAACCTTTCCCAACTCTACTTTAGTATCAATACCATAACTTGGTAACATTCCCTTGTTTGCAGAAACTCATCCGACTTTTAATTACTGACCAATGAACCTGCATAACAACGTCCACTGGAAGACGTTCCATAGCTTTACCTTTCTTCACAGTGAACAAAACAACCTTTCCCAACTCTACTTTATGTATCAATACCAGTTAACTTGTAACATTCCTTTTTGCAGAAACTCCACCAGCTTTTTATATCTAACTGACCAAGAACCTGCCATAACAACGTCCATGGAGAGCAGTTCCTAGCTTTACCGTTCTCACGTGACAAACCCTTTCCCAACTATTCTCAGAACAAAGCATATTTTTTAAAGCAGGAATAAGGAGTAAAGATTAAATGACAAATACAGTTGGTAAATACAGTACCAGTATAACAAGAAAATATTTAAATAGTGATTCCTAACTAGGAATCAAATCTTTAAATTATTTTAATTTTTCATCTGGTAACAATTTCATCCCTTTAGTTTTGGCCAACTGATCAATATACTGTAGTCTAATGGAGCTCATCATAGAACCATGCCACAGAAGACAGAAAAATATCCTTAGTAGGATGTAGATCTCATTGCTGAAGATGGACTCATACCTAGCAGGCATTTGATATCATAACTCAAGATGAACCCAAACCCCTAGTAGGCAGTCTCATTGCTGAAGTAGACCCACACCCCTAGTATATGTGGACTATTAGTCAGTAGATCTCATTTTGCTGGAGATGGATTTATCCCCTTGTAGTCAGTAGATCTCTGCTGAAGATGGATTTATACCTCTTGTAGTCAGTAGATCTTATTTTGACAGTAGATCTCTTTGTTTCTGGTAGCTAATTCTCTTCTGGGGTTTACAACTGGAAGCAAGATGGATTTTTTTTTTACATTACTGTAAGTGATATTGGAAACAATAAAGGGATAAAAGAGACCAGCTTGGTGGCTGGAAAATGTAAACATGAACGCTAACATAGAACCAATATATGAAAAATAATGAATATATTAAAATAACCAGCAATGTGTGAAATTTACATTTACTTTAGAATTTTCCACTATCCCCTGCAGGCCCAAACACCAGTAATAGGTTTTCCCGGCTTTAATCAATGAAGGGTTATGCCAAGGGGTTTTTTCTTTATATTCTACTACAGGGACATTGTATTATGTTCTCTTTTATCTCCAAATAGAACACATGCTAATGCTTATCACCATTTAGCACCATTTCAGAGTATTCTAAGGCTCCAAGCTAAAGGAGTGAAATAAATCCATATTGCAGTTTGTTCACTTACGATAGGAAACCTAGTTCTATGGTACAATATCATTGGATTCTGTCCATGTTGCTCCTAATAGAAACCACAAGTAAATGTCCCAAATCAGTTTGTTATTGGTAGGGATCAAGGTCGCCAATGCCAGTCAGGCGTTTGTTTAGTCAGGTGGAAAATCAGTTTTCCCAGTCACACAGTGAACTCCTCTCTTCACCTTCCCAAATCACGTTCTGATCATGTGACTACCCAGTACATTAATCCCAAGTGGACCTCTCATTCTACGGCTCACTGACATTTAAACCATCTCCCCACCTATTCCTATATATAATCCCATTTCATTACAAACAGACAATGCAACAATCACACAAATTATATATATGTCCAAAATAGCTCAGTATAAGGATCCCACGTGTTACAATTGTATTTATGTTAATATCACCCAACGACCTAGCTGGAATCATAGCTGGATTATTACAAGCAGGCCAACTAGGCCCTTGCATAGGGCACATGAAAATGAGGGTCCCGGTTACGTCTTGGATGCATGCCCATGGTTTCTCTTTGTACTGTAATTATAAATGAGAGGATACCAGATTACAACACACTGCCTAGGGCTCTATTTAGTTGTAATACCATCCTTTTATAGTTACTAATAAACCTTTGCTGCCCTTGGGATTTTTGGTGCATGTTTATATTTTACTACAATCATAAGATGGGAAACGTTTGCATGTGACTATCAACACACACAAACCAATCAAAATATCTCTTACTGCTCAGACTAATCAAAAGCTAAAATCGATTGGTTGCAATACATTAATTACCTAGGCTGGCCCCAACATTCTCTTCTTATTAACATCGACCCGTTGTGAATTTTGGATTATTACACGTTCCCCGTTTTCGCATCTAAATTCTCCTCCGCCCTTTAACAACATGCGGTTTTAATAATAATATCAACCGTAATTTACATCACCGTACTACCATGGTCCTAAAGCTAGTAATATCGTCACAAAAACCACAAAACCCTCTCTGTTTTTACAAATACCAACTCTACAACTAAAGTATATAAAGGTTGTTCCTTTTCAACTTCTATAACTCCAGACAATAATGCGGATAACTCGCCCTGTTATCCCTGGTGGACCTCTTTGGCCTGAAACAAAGGTTCTACGGAATTAGACAATGAACTATATTCAACCAATCATACCACACATGGCCATGGTCACACCGAGCCGTACATATACAACAAACAGGGGGGGGGGAACGGGGGGGGGGGGGGGGGGGCGGAGGTTGCGGTTTGGTCGGCATCCGCCATCGCACGTGTGTACGAACCTTTCGACTGTAGGGATAGAGTAACTAAATAGACTTCGTGTGATTCATGCTCCATTGAAAGGATGTCAGGCTCAACGAAATTCATCTATATATGCCAGAAGCAATGTTGTGTATTCTGTATTTATTTTGTCTAGGATTTCTTTATTTCAATAGTTTAATAAATAGAGTATGAAAGAGAAAGCCATTCGTTATAGGCCATCTATATAGATACTGTGTGGCACTACAGATGTATGTAACTATGTAAATAATCAAACATGTACAGTGGCTCCATAACATTGCATTAGTTGGAGAACTGGGTCCCACAATTGATTATATCTACAAGCCATTTTAAGGTTATTTTTCTGCATTTAAGGAAGAAACACAACCATCTTGATTTTAGGATCTGCCGTCATGTATTCTGATTGCACAGAAAGGACCAATTTTACTGTATCTTCAAAAATCATCACAATATCAGATGTCAGGCTTACCGGTTCTGCATCGCCAGTCAGATAGAAAATCATTACATTTTCTTCACTTGCTCAATCCTAGACAACGGTTGTTTGGGATATCAGCAATATAACTGAATAAAGGGAAGTTCTCTATGGAGCCATGTTCTTTTAGTTGATGGAACATTGTTGATGTTGTTTTGTTTCATTTTTAACATTATACTTACCTGCCATCGTAGTACCCAGGGTGAGACTTAAACCAACCACTGTCCTTACCCCTGGGTTCCACTTTCTAAGTCTAATTTACTCAGTTTCCTTCTGGTCTGCTACCCTCCTTCCGGGTCGCGCGATCCAGCGAATGAAAGACACACTCTTTCAAAACGTGTCTCCTCATTGGCCTAAGTCGCTGACGGACTCCAGGAGTGGAGCATCGAAAGAACTTCAGGTGAGTAAAGTTAGAAGTGAACCCAGGGGTGAGGACAGTGCGTTTAGGTCTTCACCCTGGGAATTTTCCAACGAGGGATCGTGGATTAGGTAAGTGGAGTTGTCCTTTAAGATAGAAATGCATTTTCAATAAATATCAGAAATACGTCTTATAAAGCGCCCAATCACATGATCCATACTGCACCATTTCCTGAAGAACATTTAGCAACCAACTCAGCACTATAATTGCACCAGTGCCTTAGCTATACGCAGAGCTGGCCTTTTAAATGGAATTTGAATGGAGCTTTTGTTAGTATTCTCAAGGCCAATTGCCAGCACCCTACACTACTCCCCATCTGACGAGTTCGGCTCCGAGCCCCGGCCGAACGTTCGTTTTGACCAACAATCACCCACACATGGCACAATTGTCGGCCATAACGAACGCTCATACACAGTGTGCGGTCAGCACCGCGATTGCACTTGTGTACGAAGCTTAAGAGTGCTAACAACGTTCCACATCAGGGACACCACACCCTTGATCAACCTTACACAATCCCTGTATACAGTTATGTTCACATTGGGCAATAACTATCCTGTTAAAGAATGTTTAGGAACATTTAGGCCAAGGCCAACTGTCGCCATTTTGCTCTCCCCGCCGATGCCATTTTATTACATGGGTCTGTCTTCATGCCATTTATGTCTCAGGAAGTAGGCCGCACTGTGATTCTATGAAAGCAGACACATCAATAGGCCATGCATTTTTTTAAGATGCATTTTTACCCATAATCCTCTGGGAAATGCAAAGGCAAACCCATGTAAAACAATACAAGCATACACAAGCCCATGGCAAAGTGCACACAACTCACAACGCTGCGTTGCTGTTAGGGACTCAGACTAAAAAACATCATGTAGTCGTCTAACTATCAATTAAATACAAGATCGAATATCCAGGAATATTGATCTGACTGATATATTTCCATTCAAGCATTTTATATTAAAAAATACATAGATATGTAACCGATCAAATACGGCTTCGGGATATCCTTTGCATTTTGTATCCGTTCGTGCCGTATTTCCCTGTGTTTGGCGTTAAAACAAAATGACTCTTTATGGTATTCTGTGGTTTGTTTGTAGCTTTCTGGTAAATTTGCATTGAAATTGTCAGAGACACATAACTCGGTTTGCTGGACTTCCGATCCTGTAGTGTTGCGCATTTTCAGAATCTACTTACTTGCTGAGGTGCAATGTTGATAAAGATTATTTCGATCTGACAGAATGAATAAAAAAACCTGGACGGGGCCAGGGAATGTGTGTACATATAAAAAAGGTTGTGCTAACTCCCTTGACAACCAAGTTTTTTGTTGTTATGGCAATGAGAAAGATAACAGCTATATCCTGCATTTATTGTCTGGATTTATAGAAAGGACAAACTTTTATACTTTTAGTTTCATTATTTTAGAAATGTGGGTTTTGTGGATATTTTAACAATGGATTACTGTATGTAAATACGGTTTGATTAAACCGTGTAAGGCGAGAATTAGATGAGGGAACGTGTTAATAATCCAAAATTCACAACGCTGATGTAATAAGAAAGACAAATGTTGGCCAGTGTAATTAATGTATTGCAACAAATCAATTTTAGCTTTTGATTAGTCTGAGCAGTAAGAACATATTTGATTGGTTTGCTGTGTTTGATACACATGCAAACGTTTCCCACTTATTGATGTAAATATAAAACATGCACCAAAATCCCAAGGGCAAAGGTTTATTAGTAAACTATAAAAAGGAGTATTACAACTAAATAGAGCCCTAGGCAGTGTTGTAATCTGGTATCCTCTCATTTATTTACAGTACAAAGATAAACCATGGGCATACATCCAAGACATAACCGGGACCCTCAATTTTCATGTGCCCTATGCAAGGGCCTAGTTGGCCTTGTTATAAATCCAGCTATGATCCAGCTAAGGTCTTGGGTGATTATATTACCATAAATACAATTGTAACACGTGGGATCCTTATACTGAGCTATTTTGGACATATATATAATTTGTGATTGTTGCATTGTCTGTTTTGTAATGAAATGGGATTATATAGGACATAGGTGGGGAGATGGTTTAAATGTCAGTGAGCCTTAGAATGAGAAGGTCCACTGGGATTAAATGTACTGGGAGTCACATGCTCAGAACGTGATTTGGGAAGGTGAAGGAGGTTCACTGTGTGACTGGGAAAACTGTTTTCCACCTGACTAAACAACGCCTGACTGGCATTGGCGACCTTGATCCCCTACAATAACAAACTGATATTGGGACATTTACTTGTGGTTTCTATTAGGAGGCAACATGGACAGAATCCATATGATATTGTACCATAGAACTAGGTTCCTATCGTAAGTGAACAATACTGCAATATGATTTATTTTCACTTCCTTAGCTTGGAGCCTTAGAATACTCTAAATGGTGCTAAATGGTGATAACTAGCATGTTGTTCTATTTGGAGATAAAAGAGAATTAATACAATGTCCCGTAGTAGAATATAAAGAAAACCCCTTGGCATAAAGTCCTTCATTGATTAACAGCGGGAAAACCTATTACTGGTGTTTGGCCTGCAGGGATGTGGAAAATTCTAAGTAAATGTAATTTCACACATTGCTGGTTATTTTATATATTCATTATTTTTCATATATGTTCCTATGTTAGGTTCATGTTACATTTTCCAGCCACCAAGCTGGTCTCTTTTATCCCTTTATTGTTTCCAATATCACTTACAGTAATGTAAAAAAAATCCATCTTGCTTCCAGTATGTAAACCCCAGAAGAATTAGCTACCAGAAACAAGAGATCTACTGTCAAAATAAGATCTACTGACTACAAGAGGTATAAATCCATCTTCAGCAAGAGATCTACTGACTACAGGGGATAAATCCATCTCCAGCAATGAGATCTCCTGACTACTATAAGTCCACAATAACTAGGGGTGTGGTCTATCTTCAGCAATGAGACTGCCTACTAGGGGTTTGGGTTCATCTTGAGTTATGATATCAAATGCCTGCTAGGGTTATGAGTCCATCTTCAGCAATGAGATCTACATCCTACTAAGGATATTTTTCTGTCTTCTTTGCATGGTTCTATGATGAGCTCCATTAGACTACAGTATATTGATCAGTTTGGCCAAAACTAAAGGGATGAAATTGTACCAGAATGAAAAATTAAAATAATTTAAAGATTTGTATTCCTAGTTAGGAATCACTATTTAAATATTTTTATGTATATACTGGTACTGTATTTACCAACTGTATTTGTCATTTAATCTTTACTCCTTATTCCTGCTTTAAAATATGCTTTGTTCTGAGAATAGTTGGGAAAGGGTTTGTCACTGTGAGAACGGTAAAGCTATGGAACTGTCTTCCTTGGACGTTGTTATGGCAGGTTCATTGGTCAGTTTAATAAAAAGCTGGATGAGTTTCTCTGCAAACAAGGAATGTTCAAGTTACTGGTATTGATACATAAAGTAGAGTTGGGAAAGGGTTTTTCACTGTGAGAAAGGTAAAGCTATGGAACTGTCTTCCAGTGGACGTTGTTATGGCAGGTTCATTGGTCAGTTTATAAAAAGCTGGATGAGTTTTCTGCAACAAGGATTGACAAGTTACTGGGTATTGATACATAAAGTAGAGTTGGGAAAGGTTTGTCACTGTGAGAACAGTAAAGCTATGGAACTGTCTCCAGTGGACGTTGTTATGGCAGTTTCATTGGTCCGTTAAATAGAAAGCGGATGAGTTTCGCAAAAAGGAATGTTTACAAGTTACGTATTGATCCATAAAGTAGAGTTGATCCAGGGAAATTTCCTAATTGCCACTTTTTTCCCCCTTCATAAATTTGGTAGGGATTTTTTGCCTTCCTCTGATCAACAGTTAGGCAGGAAATGAGGATATTGCTAGATGGGTTGGACTGGATGGACATTTGTCTTTATTCAACCTCAAATACTATACTATAATATACTATACTAACTATACTATGTTATTGCGCTCCAGTGACACTGCAAAGGAGATTGGCTTGCAAGTTGTGCCCTATGGGCACGTCCTCTTACTACCCAAGCTTATGCCCAATCCACGAAATTTTCAAAACCCACAATTCTATCTCAAATCGTACTTGGTTCAAAAACAGGGACTCATCCCTGGTCATTTCCATGATACATTGAGAAGATATTAGCAGTAGTAATAGTAGAAATATTCTCGCCCTGCACATCGGATATACTGTGGGACTTTACAAATAATTTGCTTCTGTAAAAAGAAATTACAAATACATTTGTGTTATTTATCTCATTATAATCAAATTAATTGTTTTTTTTGTTTTTTTTAAAAAACCTTTTGTTGAACAAACAGCTTTGTGCTATTTATGCTAAATGAGTGCAACAAGTGTATAATTGTATATTATAAATGAATCCACTTCCTATTAACATCTCAAGCATAAGGTAGTTCACTTATTCCATTAGTCTGCAATGTAGACACAGTCAAAAATAAACTCATTGGAGACTTATCACAATGCGTAGAAATTCATGTCAAAGGAAAATTCATATTGTAAAATACCGTATTAGGGCTAGGACACAGTGCTGCGTTTTTTTTGCGTTTGCGCTTGCGATTGCGCTTGCATTTTTAAAAAATCATTGAAAACGCGGCAAAGAAAAAAAACCGCACGTTTTACGGTGCGTTGCGTTTTGCGTTCTGCATTTTTAATCGCAATCGCATGCGTTTTCCTATACTTATATAAAAAAATCGCAAGCGCAAAAAAATCGCACATGAAATCGCATGCGATTGCGATTGCGTTTGCGTTGCATGTTGCCGTGCCCTAAAGGACTTTTTTTAGTAATACTATACTATTCAATAAAGTCTTATCGTTAAAAGAGGTGCTAATATTGCCCCAACCAATCATATGTTAGCTTTCAAATGTTAAATAAGATCTGATTGTGGGGCAAATTAGCACCATTTTAAATGATAAACTTTTATCTCCCTGACAGTATTTAATGATAATATTTATATATAATATTTATATAGCAAATAATGTAACCCACTGACAAATGTAAACGTAAAGAAGTTGTCACGGCAGGAGGCTCAGTTTCAAACAAAACCTTGAGATTTTGAGGTCGTCTGGCGGTTTAAGAAATTCGCAGATCCGGCGAAACATATGGAATTATGATGAAACATGTTAAAAATGAAACGTGGGTTTGTGGAATTTTAAATTCAGGTCAAAATGGAAGATACTGTGCGTGAAATTCTTTATTGAAAAGTCATACAGGGAGATTCAATAAAAGTTCTTATCGTTTAAAATGGTGCTAATTTGCCCCAACCAATCAGATCTATTCAACATTTGAAAGCTAACACTGATTGGTTGGGGCAAAATTAGCACACATTTAAACGATAAGAACTTTTATTGAATAATCCTGATAGTTCGGTTTGACGTTGAAGTTTGACACTGATTTCAACATTTGTACGCAAAAATTTCAGTTGGGATCTTGGCATTTCCATGGAACATACTGCCAGTTTCATTAAGTCTAATTTCAAGTCTCCAGGTTCTATAAAAGTACTAGGCACGGGAGGTGTATATATAAAATTAAATACACATTTCTGGAGTCATGTTGTAAGAAATCGTGTTCCTTACATTAGGATGGCCGGTTTCGGATCTGAACCCGATCCGCCGTGGATTTATCCCGTTCGCGAACGGCGGATTTTCCGGATTTTCCGCATTCCAGAACTTCCAACCGCGGTTTTCTCGTAATTTCGAAAAATTCGAAAATACGAGGATTTCTCATATTTTCTTAATCCTCAAAATTTCGAGGATATTTTTCATTTTAATGGTCCGCTCACGGTTTTTTTCGAAAATTTGCAGATACTCGAGCGGACGGGATTTTGCGAAGTTTGGACATCTCTACTTTACATATATTAATGTAAAATGTTTTATATCATTTAATATGCCAAGATTCTATTTACAATGTATTTGGGCAATACAAAAGAGATAGATGGCATTCTCTCACAGGCACCTGGTCAGTCATGGTAAAAAATACATCTATGAAGGCAGGATACTGCATTCCCATGATAATTAGTTCATACACAGGTTAAATTAATGCTGGTTCCTAGATTGGGCAAATAACATGGTTAGCCAGTTTTCATTTGCATACTGTGTATCACAGAGACGTCGTGTCTATGGGAATAGGAGAAGAGAAGGCGCCTGTCCATGTTTTACTGGGGGGAGGAATAGATGGTAAATTGGATATAAACTGGGTAAAGGCAGTAATGGGAAATGCATTCTTGGACTAGGAAAGGGATGTATTCTTGGACTGGAGAAGGGTATGCATTCTGGACTAGGAGAGGATTATACTTGGACTAGGAGAAGGGATGTATCTTGGACTAGGAGAAGGGATTATCTTGGACTAGGAGAAGGGATGTATACTTGGACTAGGAAGGGATGTATTCTTGGACTAGGAGAAGGGATGTATTCTTGGACTAGGAGAAGGATGTAATCTTGGACTAGGAGAAGGGATGTATTCTTGGACTAGGAGAAGGGATGTAATTCTTGGACTAGGAAAGGATGTATTCTTGGACTAGGAGAAGGGATGTATTCTTGGACTAGGAGAATGATGTATTCTTGGACTAGAGAAGGGTGTATTCTTTACTAGGAGAAGGGGTGTATTCTTGGACTAGGAGAAGGGATGTATTCTTGGACTAGAGAATGGAGGTATTCTTGGACTAGAGAAGGGGTGTATTTTGGACTAGGAGAAGGGTGTATTCTTGGACTAGAGATGGGTGTATTCTTGGACTAGAGAAGGGATGTATTCTTGGACTAGAGAAGGGGTGTATTTCTTGACTAGGGAAGGGATGTATCTTGGACTAGGAGATGTATGTATTCTTGACTAGGAGAAGGGATGTATTCTTGGCTAGGAGAAGGGGATTATTCTTGGGCTAGGAGAAGGGATGCATTCTTGACTAGGAGAAGGGATGTATTCTTGACTAGGAGAAGGGATGATTCTGGACTAGGAGAGGGATGATTCTTGGACTAGGAGAAGGGATGTATTCTTGGACTAGGAGAAGGATGTATTCTTGGACTGGAGAAGGGATGATCTTGGGACTAGGAGAATGGATTCTTGGACTAGGAGAAGGGATGTTTCTGGACTAGGAGATGATTCTTGGACTGGAGAAGGGATGTATCTTACTAGGAGAAGGGATGTATTCTGGACTAGGAGAAGGGATGATTCTGGACTAGGAAAGGATGTATTCTTGGACTAGGAGAAGGGTGTATTCTTGACTAGGAGAAGGGATGTATTCTTGGACTAGGAGAAGGGATGATTCTTGAGAGCGATATTGACAGGAGAAGGATGTATTCTTGCTGGACTGAAGGGTATTCTGGATAGGAGAAGGGATGTATTCTTGGACTAGGAGAAGGATGCTTCTTGGCTAGGAGAAGGGATGCATTCTTGACTAGGAGAGGGGATGTATTCTTGGACTAGGAAGGGTATTCTTGGACAGGAGAAGGGATGCATTCTTGGACTAGGAGAAGGGATGATTCTGGATAGGAGAAGGGTGTATTCTTGGACTAGAGAAGGGATGTATCTTGGACTAGGAGAAGGGATGCATTCTGGACTAGGAGAAGGGATGCATTCTTGGACTAGGAGAAGGGATGTTATTCTTGGACTAGAGAAGGGATCATTCTTGACTAGAAGGATGTATTCTTGGATGATAGAGAGGGATGTATTCTTGGACTAGGAGAAGGGTGTAGTCTTGGACTAGGAGAAGGGATGTATTCTTGGACTAGAGAAGCCCAGTTGGACTACTGAGAGACTGAGGACACAGACTGGAGATTGGACAAGGTGGAAGCCTGCCAGATGTCATGTGGGATCTGATGGATACAGGCCAGGACAACACAAGGCTAACATTGAAGTATACATTCTGTGGTATCTAATGTAGTCTACATGTAATCATGTGTCATGTATATTTAATATAGTGTGTATGTTTTATGTTGAAGTAATCTTTGTTTGTTTTATTGTCACGGTAACTTGATTAAGTAAACTATATTCATTTTTCATACATTTATCGCTGTGGTTTCTTTGCTTTCCAACCCCAAAAGAACGGTATACAGATTTCTATATTTCTATCTAATAAATATAGAGTATAAATCTTACAATGTGACACTGCTGACAGTTAAGCTAAAATTCTAACTTGTGAGAAGACTAGCACTATTCTTCTTTTTGTTCAATCATTTTCATACATTAAAATACATTAGTATAGTTAAATTGTCTTTTTAACATGTTTTAATTTCAGCAAGTAACCGTTTTACGGAGAATTCCTGTATATAGATCAGTTCTTAATACATTGCAATGATTTATCCAATTTCAGATGAACATTACTAACATTAAAATTGGCATTTAGTATTTTTAACCCTATAGATACCCAGATATTCATTTGGAAAGTTCAGACTCCGCTGTCACTTCCATCCAGGTCATGGTATATCAGAGAACCCAGAGATCCAACATTTTAGACCAGCTTTTTGTTTTGTAGAGTTGCTGCTAAGGATCCAGCTAGCCTCAAGTTGGTGCTGACTTTTCCACGTAGCTGCCAACTGTCCTCTTGTTGCTGTACAGATGTGCATAACTAGTTTTTGTCCATTGTAGAGATGAAGCCATGTACTGGGAGGTTGAACATGCTATGCAATGTTGCATGGAGATAAGTTAATGGGTTGATTAAAAGCCTCTAAAAGGAAGGACTCGCACACCTCCCAGAATGCAAAGCAACCTTTCTGAAATATACAGTAGATACCAATTCTATACCTGTAATTAATGTACACTCCAAATAGTGAAAAGTGTTACTTACCATTGAACATATATATAACATTACATTAAATTCTTGGATTGTCTGTATTGTTTAGGTATTTATATAACATGCTTGTGAAGTTCTCATTCATCCGTCATGGTAATCTGTATATCATTCATCCAGGTCATGAATAATCTGTAATATTCATTCATCCAGGTCATGGTATATCTGTAATATTCATTCATCCAGGTCATGGTATACTGTAATATCACATCCAGGTCATGGCAATCTGTATATATCATTATCGTCAGTATGTAATTTCATTCCTCCAGGTCATGGTTATCTGTAATATTCATTCATCCAGGTCATGGTATATCTGTAATATTCATTCATCAGGTCATGGTATATCTGTAATATTCACATTCACACCAGGTCATGGTATATCTGTATATTCATTCACCAGGTCATGGTATATCTGTATATTCATCATCAGAATCATGGTATTCTGTATACATTCCAGTCATGGTATATCTGTAAATTAATTCATCCAGGTCATGGTATATTTGTAATATTGATTCATCCAGGTCATGGTATATCTGTAATATTCATTTATCCAGGTCATGGTATATCTGTAATATTCATTTATCCAGGTCATGGTATATCTGTATTATTCATTCACCCAGGTCATGGTCTATCTGTTATATTTATCCATCCAGGTCTGTATATCTGTTATGTTATCCTCTAGGTCATGGATATCTGTAATATCATTTATCCAGGTCATGGTATATCTGTAATATTCATTTATCCAGTCATGAATATCTGTAATATTCATCATCCAGGTCATGGTATATCTGTATATCATTCATCCAGGTCATTGATATCTGTATATTCATCATCCAGGTCACGTATATCTGAATATTCATTCATCCAGGTCACGGTATATCTGTATTTCATTCTCAGGTCATGGTATATCTGTAATATTCATTCATCCGTGATGGTATATCTGTATATTCATTCATTCATCCAGGTCATGGTATATCTGTAATATTCATTCATCCGTCATGGTATATCTGTAATATTCATTCATCCAGGTCATGGTCATATCTGTAATATTCATCATCCAGTCACGTATATCTGTAATATTTCATTCATCCAGGTCAGGTATATCTTAATATTCATTCCCAGGTCATGGTATATCTTTAATATTCATTCATCCGGGGATGGTATATCTGTAATATTCATTCATCCAGGTCATGGTATATCTGTAATATTCATTCATCCAGGTCATGGTATATCTGTAATATTATTCATTTAGGTCATGGTATTCTGTATATTCATTTATCCAGGTCATGGTATATCTGTTACTATTCATTCATCCAGGTCATGGTATATCTGAATATTCATTCATCCAGGTATGGTATATCTGTATATTCTTCATCCGGTCATGGTATATCTCTAATAATTATCCATCCAGTCATGGTATATCTGTAATATTAATTCATCCAGGTCATGGTATATCTGTAATATTATTCATTTAGGTCATGGTATATCTGTATATTCATTTATCCAGGTTCATATACCATGACCTGGATGAATGAATATTACAGATATACCATGACCTGGATGAATGAATATTACAGATATACCATGACCTGGATGAATGAATATTACAGATATACCATCCATGACCTGGATGAATGAATATTACAGATATACCATGACCTGGATGAATGAATATTACAGATATACCATGACCGGATGAATGAATATTACAGATATACCATGACCGGATGAATAATATTACAGATATACCATCACCGGGATGAATGAATATTACAGATATACCATGACCTGGAGGAATGAATATTACAGATATACCGTGACCTGGATGAATGAATATTACAGATATACCGTGACCTGGATGGATGAATATTACAGATATACCATGACCTGGATGAATGAATATTACAGATATACCATGACCTGGATGAATGAATATTACAGATATTCCATGACCTGGATAAATGAATATTACAGATATACCATGACCTGGATAAATGAATATTACAGATATGCCATGACCTAGATGGATAAACATAACAGATATACCATGACCTGGATGGATAAATATAACAGATAGACCATGACCTGGGTGAATGAATATTACAGATATACCATGACCTGGATAATGAAATATACAGATATACCATGACCTGGATAAATGAATATTACAGATTACCATGACCTGGATGAATCAATATTACGATATACCATGACCTGGATGATTAATTTTACAGATATACCATGACCTGGATGAATGATATTACAGATATACCAGGATCTGATGATGATATTACAGATATACCATGACCTGGATGAATGAATTTACAGATATACCATGACCTGGTGAATGAATATTACAGATATACCATGACCTGGATGAATGAATATTACAGATTACCATGACCTGGATGAATGAATATTACAGATATACCATGACCTGGAGGAATGAATAATTACATATACCTGACCTGGATGAATGATTTACAGATATACCATGACCTGGATGAATGAATATTACAGATTACCATGACCTGGATGAATGAATTACAGAATATACCCATGACCTGGATGAATGAATATTACAGATATACCATGACCTGGATGAATGAGAACCTTCACAAGCATGTTATATAAAATACCTAAACAATACAGACAATCCAAGAATTTAATGTAATGTTATATATATGTTCAATGGGTAAAGTAACACTTTTCACTATTTGGAGTGTACATTACATTACATCGGTATAGAATTGGTATCTACTGTATATTTCAGAAAGGTTGCTTTGCATTCTGGGAGGTGTGCGAGTCCTTCCTTTTAGAGGCTTTTAATCAACCCATTAACTTATCTCCATGCACATTGCATAGCACTGTTCAACCTCCCAGTACATGGCTTCATCTACAATGGACAAAAACTAGTTATGCACATCTGTACAGCAACAAGAGGACAGTTGGCAGCTACGTGGAAAAAGTCAGCACCAACTTGAGGCTAGCTGGATCCTTAGCAGCAACTCTACAAAACAAAAAGCTGGTCTAAAATGTTGGATCTCTGGGTTCTCTGATATACCATGACCTGGATGGAAGTGACAGCGGAGTCTGAACTTTCCAAATGAATATCTGGGTATCTATAGGGTTAAAAATACTAAACTTGCCAATTTTAATGTTAGTAATGTTCATCTGAAATTGGATAAATCATTGCAATGTATTAAGAACTGATCTATATACAGGAATTCTCCGTAAAACGGTTACTTGCTGCAAATTAAAACATGTTAAAAAGACAATTTAACTATACTAATGTATTTTTAATGTATGAAAATGATTGAACAAAAAGAAGAAATAGTGCATAGTCTTCTCACAAGTTAGAATTTTAGCTTAACTGTCAGCAGTGTCACATTGTAAGATTTATAGCTCTATATTTATTAGATAGAAATATAGAAATCTGTATACCGTTCTTTTGGGGTTGGAAAGCAAAGAAACCACAGCGATAAATGTATGAAAAATGAATATAGTTTACTTAATCAAGTTACTGTGACAATAAAACAAACAAAGATTACTTCAACATAAAACATACACACTATATTACAATATACATGACACATGATTACATGTAGACTACATTAGATACCACAGAATGTATACTTCAATGTTAGCCTTGCTGTTGTCCTGGCCTGTATCCATCAGATCCCACATGACATCTGGCATGGCTTCCACCTTGTCCAATCTCCAGTCTGTGTCCTCAGTCTCTCAGTAGTCCAACTGGGCTTCTCCTAGTCCAAGAATACATCCCTTCTCCTAGTCCAAGAATACACCCCTTCTCCTAGTCCAAGAATACATCCCTTCTCCTAGTCCAAGAATACATCCCTTCTCCTAGTCCAAGAATGCATCCCTTCTCCTAGTCCAAGAATACATCCCTTCTCCTAGTCCAAGAATACCATCCCTTTCCTAGTCCAAGAATGCATCCCTTCTCCTAGCCAAGAATACCTTTCCTAGTCCAAGAATACACCCTTCTCCTAGTCCAAGATACACCCCTTCTCCTAGTCCAAGAATACATCCCTCTCTCCTAGTCCAAGAATACACCTTCTCCTAGTCTCAAAAATACACCCCTTCTCCTAGTCCAAGAATACATCCCTTCTCCTAGTCCAAGAATACATCCCTTCTCCTAGTCCAAGAATACACCCCTTCTCCTAGTCCAAGAATACATCCCTTCTCCTAGTCCAAGAATACATCCCTTCTCCTAGTCCAAGAATACATCCCTTCTCCTAGTCCAGAATACATCCATTCTCCTAGGTCCAAGAATCATCCATTCTCCTAGTCCAAGAAACATCCCTCTCCTAGTCCAAGTATACAATCCCTTCTCCTAGTCCAAGAATGCATCCCTTCTCCTAGTCCAAGAATACATCCCTTTTTCCTAGTCCAAGAATGCATTCCCCATACTGCCTTTACCCCAGTTTATATCCAATTACCATTCATTCCTCCCCCCAGTAAAACATGGACAGGCGCCTTCTCTTCTCTATTCCCATAGACACGACGTCTCTGTGATACACAGTATGCCAATGAAAACTGGCTAACCATTGTTATTTGCCCAATCTAGGAACCAGCATTAATTTACACCTGTGTATGAACTAATTATCATGGGAATGCAGTATCCCTTCATAGATGTATTTTTTACCATGACTGCCAGGTGCCTGTGAGAGAAGCCATCTATCTCTTTTGTATTGCCCAATATACATTGTAATAGAAATCTTGGCATATTAAATGATATAAAACATTTTACATTAATATATGTAAAGTGAGATGTCCAAACTTCGCAAAATCCCGTCCGCTCGAGTATCTGCAAATTTTCGAAAAAATCCGTGGCGGACCCATTAAAATGAAAAATATCCTCGAAATTTTGAGATTTAAGAAAATATGAGAAATCCTCGTATTTTCGTAATTTTTCGAAAATTAACGAGAAAACCGCGGTTCTCGTATATACACCTCCCGTGCCTAGTACTTTTTAGAACCTGGAGACTTGAAATTAGACATTAATGAAACTGGCACGTATGTTCCATGGAAATATGCCAAGATCCCAACTGAAATTTTTTGCGTACAAATGTTGAAATTCAGTGTCAAACTTCAACGTCAAACCGAACTATCAGGATTATTCAATAAAAGTTCTTACGTTTAAAATGGTGCTAATTTTGCCAACCAATCAGATGTTAGCTTTCAAATGTTGAATAAGATCTGATTGGTTGGGGCAAAATTAGCACCATTTTAAACGATAAGAACTTTATTGATTCCCTGTATGACTTTCAATAAAGAATTTCAGCACAGTATCTTCCATTTGACCTTGAATTTAAAATTTCCACAAACCCATGTTCATTTTTAACATGTTTCATCATAATTCCATATGTTTCGCGGATCTGCGAATTTTAAACCCCAGAACGACCTCAAAATCTCAAGGTTTTGTTTGAAACTGAGCCTCCTGCCGTGACACTTCTTTACGTTTACATTTGTCAGTGGGTTTACATTATTTGTATAAATATTATATATAATATTATCATTAAATACTGTCAGGGAGATAAAAGTTCTTATCATTTAAAATGGTGCTAAATTTGCCCCAACCAATCAGATCTTATTTAACATTTGAAAGCTAACAACTGATTGGTTGGGGCAATATAGCACCATTTTTAACGATAAGAACTTTTATTGAATAGTATAGTATTACTAAAAAAAGTCCTTTAGGGCACGGCCACACTGCAACGCAAACGCAATCGCATGCGATTTCATGTGCGATTTTTTTGCTCTTGTGATTTTTTTCAATAAGTATAGGAAAACGCCTGCTATTGCGATTAAAATGCAGAACGCAAAACCCAACGCACAGTAAAACGTGCGTTTTTTTTTCTTTGCCGCGTTTTCAATGATTTTTTTAAAAATGCAGCGCAATCGCAAGCGCAAACGCAAAAAAAAACGCAGCACTGTGTCCTAGCCCTAATACGGTATTTTACAATATGAATTCCTTTGACATGAATTTCTACGCATTGTGATAAGTCTCCAATGAGTTTATTTTTGACTGTGTCTACATTGCAGACTAATGGAATAAGTGAACTTACCTTAGCTTGAGATGTTAAAGGAAGTGGATTCATTTATATATACAATTATACACTTGTCTGCACTCATTTAGCATAAATAGCACAAAGCTGTTTGTTCAACAAAAGGTTTTTAAAAAAAACAAAACAAAAAACAATTAATTTGATTATAATGAGTAAATAACACAAATGTTATTTGTAATTTCTTTTTCACAGAAGCAAATTTATTTGTAAAGTCCCACAGTATATCCGATGTGAGGGCGAGAATATTTTCTACTATTACTACTGCTAATATCTTCTCAATGTATCATGGAAATGACCAGGGATGATCCTGTTTTTGAACCAAGTCTAGATTTGAGATAGAATTGTGGGGTTTGAAAATTTCGTGGATTGGGCATAAGTTTGGGTAGTAAAGGACGTGCCCATAGGGCACACTTGCAAGCCAATCTCCTTTGCAGTGTCACTGGAGCGCATAACATAGTATAGTTAGTATAGTATATTATAGTATAGTATTTGAGGTTGAATAAAGACAAATGTCCATCCAGTCCAACCCATCTAGCAATATCCTCATTTCCTGCCTAACTGTTGATCAGAGGAAGGCAAAAAATCCCTACCAAATTTATGAAGGGGAAAAAAGTGGCAATTAGGAAATTTTCCCTGGATCAACTCTACTTTATGTATCAATACCAGTAACTTGTAACATTCCTTGTTTGCTGAAACTCATCCAGCTTTCTATTAAACTGACCAATGAACCTGCCATACAAACGTCCACTGGAAGACAGTTCATAGCTTTACCGTTCTCACAGTGAAAAACCCTTTCCCAACTCTACTTTATGTTCAATACCAGTAACTTGCAACATTCCTTGTTGCAGAAACTCATCCAGCTTTTTATTAAACTGACCAATGAACCTGCCATAACAACGTCCACTGGAAGACAGTTCCATAGCTTTACCGTTCTCCAGTGACAAACCCTTTCCCAACTATTCTCAGACAAAGCATATTTTTAAAGCAGGAATAAGGAGTAAAGATTAAATGACAAATACAGTTGGTAAAATACAGTACCAGTATACAAAAATATTTAAATAGTGATTCCTAACTAGGAATACAAATCTTTAAATATTTTTAATTTTTCATTCTGGTACAATTTCATCCCTTTAGTTTTGGCCAACTGATCAATATACTGTAGTCTAATGGAGTCATATAGAACCATGCAAAGAAGACAGAAAAAATATCCTGTAGGATGTAGATCTCATTGCTGAAGATGGACTCATAACCCAGCAGGCATTTGATATCATAACTCAAGATGAACCCAAACCCCTAGTAGGCAGTCTCATTGCTGAAGAGAGACCACACCCCTAGTATATGGGACTTATAGTAGTCGTAGATCTCATTGCTGGAGATGGATTTATACCCCTTGTAGTCAGTAGATCTCATTGCTGAAGATGGATTTATACCTCTTGTAGTCAGTAGATCTTATTTTGACAGTAGATTCTTTGTTTCTGGTAGCTAATTCTTCTGGGGTTTACATACTGGAAGCAAGATGGATTTTTTTTTACATTACTGTAAGTGATATGGAAACAATAAAGGGATAAAAGAGACCAGCTTGGTGGCTGGAAAATGTAACATGAACCTAACATAGAAAATATATGAAAAAATGAATATATTAAAATAACCAGCAATGTGTGAAATTACATTTACTTAGAATTTTCCCACATCCCCTGCAGGCCAAACACCAGTAATAGGTTTTCCCGCTGTAATCAATGAAGGACTATGCCAAGGGGTTTTCTTTATATTCTACTACAGGGACATTGTATTGTATTATATTCTTTATCTCCAAAAGAACACATGCTAGCTTATCACCATTTAGCACCATTTCAGAGTATTCTAAGGCTCCAAGCTAAAGGAAGTGAAAATAAATCATATTGCAGTATTGTTCACTTACGATAGGAACCTAGTTCTATGGTACAATATCATATGGATTCTGTCCATGTTGCCTCCTAATAGAAACCACAAGTAAATGTCCCAATATCAGTTTGTTATTGGTAGGGGATCAAGGTCGCCAATGCCAGTCAGGCGTTGTTTAGTCAGGTGGAAAATCAGTTTTCCCAGTCACACAGTGAACCTCCTTCACCTTCCAACTCACGTTCTGAGTCATGTGACTCCAGTACATTTACTCCAGTGGACCTTTCATTCTAAGGCTCACTGACATTTAAACCACTCCCCACCTATGTCCTATATAATCCCATTTCATTACAAACAGACAATGCAACAATCACAAATTATATATATGTCCAAAATAGCTCAGTATAAGGATCCCACGTGTTACAATTGTATTTATGGTAATATAATCACCCAAGAACCTTAGCTGGAATCATAGCTGGATTATTAACAAGGCCAACTAGGCCCTTGCATAGGGCACATGAAAATTGAGGGTCCCGGTTACTGTCTTGGATGTATGCCCATGGTTTACTTTGTACTGTAAATTAAATGAGAGGATACCAGATTACAACATGCCTAGGCTCTATTTAGTTGTAATACTCCCTTTTATAGTTTACTAATAAACCTTCTGCCCTTGGGATTTTTTGGTGCATGTTTTATATTTACATCAATAAGATGGGAAACGTTTGCATGTGCTATCAACACAGCAAACCAATCAAATATGTTCTTACTGCTCAGACTAATCAAAAGCTAAAATCTGATTGGTTGCAATACATTAATTACACTGGCAACATTTGTCTTTCTTATTACATCAGCCGTTGTGAATTTTGGATTATTAACACGTTCCCTCCATTAATTCTCGCCTTACACGGTTTAATCAAACCGTATTTACATACAGTAACCATTGTTAACATATCTCACAAAACCCACATTTCTTTAAAATAATGAAACTAAAAGTATAAAAGTTTGTCCTTTCTATAAATCCAGACAATAAATGCAGGTTAATAGCTGTTATCTCTTTCTCATTGCCATAACACAAAAAACTTGGTGGCAAAGGAGTTAGCACAACCTTTTATTATTGTACACACATTCCCTGGCCCGTCCAGGCTTTTTTTATTCATTCTGTCAGATCGCAAATAATTTTATAAACATTGCACCTCAGCAAGTAGATTCTGAAAATGCGCAACACTACAGGATCGGAATGTCCGCAAACCGAGTTATGTGTCTCTGACAATTTCAATGCAAATTTACCAGAAAGCTAAACAAACACAAGAATACCATAAAGAATGTCATTTTGTTTTAACGCCAAACACAGGGAAATATGGCACGAATCGGATACAAAATGCAAGGATATCCCGAAGCCGTATTTGATCGCTGTACAATATTTCTATGTATTTTTTAAATATAAAATGCTTGAATGGAAATATATCAGTCAGATCAATATTCCGGATATTTCGATTGTATTTAATTGTAGTTAGACCGACTACATGATGTTTTTTAGTCTGAGTCCCTAACAGCACGCAGCGTTGTGAGTTGTGTGCACTTTTGCATGGGCTGTGTGTATGCTTGTATCTGTTTACATGGGTTTGCCTTGCATTTCCCAGAGGATTATGGGAAAAATGCATCTTAAAAAAATGCATGGCCTATTGATGTGTCTGCTTTCATAGAATCACAGTGCGGCCTACTTCCTGAGACATAAATGCCATGAAGACAGACCCATGTAAATAAAATGGCATCGGGGAGAAGCAAAATGGCGACAGTTGGGCCTTGGCCTAAATGTTCCTAAACATTCTCTTAACAGGATAGTTATTTGCCCAATGTGAACATATACTGTATACAGGGATTGTGTAAGGTTGATCAAGGGTGGTGTGCCCTGATGGGAACGTTGTTAGCACTCTTAAGCTTCGTACACAAGTGCAATCGCGGGTGCTGAACCGCACACTGTGATGAGCGTTCGTATGGCCGACAATTGTGCCATGTGTGGGTGATTTGTTGGTCAAAACGAACGTTCGGCCGGGGCTCGGAGCCCGAATCGTCAGTCAGAGGGAGTAGTGTAGGTTGCTGGCAATGTGCCTTGAGAATAACTACACAAAGCTCCATTCAAATTCCATTTAAAAGGCCAGCTCTGCGTATAGCTAAGGCACTGGTGCAATTATAGTGCTGAGTTGGTTGTAAATGTTCTTCAGGAAATGGTGCGTATGGTCATGTGATTGGGCGCCAGCTTTATAAGACGTATTCTGATATTTATTGAAAATGCATTTCTATCTTAAAGGACAACTCCACTTACCTAATCCACGATCCCTCGTTGGAAAATTCCCAGGGTGAAGACCAAACTGCACTGTCCTCACCCCTGGGTTCACTTCTAACTTTACTCACCTGAAGTTTCTTCGATGCTCCACTCCTGGAGTCCGTCAGCGACTTAGGCCAATGAGGAGACACGTTTTGAAAGAAGTGTGTCTTCTCATTCGCTGGATCGCGAACCCGGAAGGTGGTAGCAGACCATAGAAGGAAACTGAGTAAATCTAGACTTAGAAAGTGAACCCAGGGGTAAGGACAGGTGGTTTAAGTCCTCACCCTGGGTACTACGGATGGCAGGTAAGTATAATTGTTAAAAATGAAAACAAACAAACATCAACAATGTTCCATCAACTAAAAGAACATGGCTCCATAGAGAACTTCCCTTTATTCAGTTCATATTGCTGATATCCTCAAACAACCGTTGTCTAGGATTGAGCAAGTGAAGAAAATGTAATGATTTTCTATTGACTGGCGATGCAGACGGTAAGCCGACATCTGATATTGTGATGATTTTTGAAGATATACAGTAAAATTGGTCCTTTCTGTGCAATCAGAATACATGACGGAGATCCTAAAATCAAGATGGTTGTGTTTCTTCCTTAAATGCAGAAAAATAACCTTAAAATGGCTTGTAGAGATAAAATCAATTGTGGACCCAGTTCTCCAACTAATGCATGTTATGGAGCCACTGTACATGTTTGATTATTTACATAGTTACATACATCTGTAGTGCCACACAGTATCTATATAGATGGCCTATAACGAATGGCTTTCTTTTCATACATCATTTATTAAACTATTGAAATAAAGAAATCCTAGACAAAACTAATACAGAATACACAACTATGCTTCTGGCATATATAGATGAAATTCGTTGAGCTGACATCCTTTCAATGGAGCATGAATCACACGAAGTCTATTAGTCACTCTACTCTACAGTCTAAAGGTTCGTACACACGTGCGATGGCGGATGCCGACCCACAACGCACGATCGGTACCAATGGCCATTTTGGATAATGATTGTGCCTTGTATGGGCACTTTTTTCAGCCAAAACAGCCGCTCGTTCGGAGACCCGCTGGGCGGTCAGGCTATGATCCCCTACTGATAAAATGCGATAAAATGCCCATACATGACACGATTATCGGCCTAAACCATAAGGGTCACTGGTTATATCCAAAGTCAGATCAAAGTCACATTGCATCGCATAGACCCATTATAATGGACAATCAGGGAAAAACCACGCAAACGACCCTTTGTGATTACGTTCAGAGGCGTCAGTGACATGGTTCATGTTGGAGCTGTATAAATCCACAATGATAAAATAAAATCACAGTTTCTACTTCTACGTGGAGGCAGCATGATATTACTGAATGGGTCCGTGGAGGCAGCATGATATATACTGAATGGGTCCGGAGGCAGCATGATATTACTGAAGGGCGTGGAGGCAGCAGACTATGTACTGGAGCGATTACTGAATGGGTCCGTGGAGGCGCAGATATTACTGAATGGGTCCGTGGAGGCAGCATGATATTACTGAATGGGTCCGTGAGGCAGCTGATATATGAATGGGTCCATAGAGGCAGCATGATATTAATGAATGGGTCCTACAAGCTCACTCTCACTCATAGTGTCCCCTTTTGTGTTTCCATTTTTTCCCCCTTCATAAATTGGGGTTTTTTTGCCTTCCTCTGGCTCAACAGTTAGACAGGAAGTATGGCTGAGCCGGTTGGACTGGAGGACATATGTCTTTATTTAACCTCAAATTTACTATACTTGTTATTATCATTACCTGTACAATTAAACATTACCAACAGCACTGTCACTGGTTATTATCATTACCTGTACAATTATAACATTACCATACAGCAACTGTCACTGGGTTATTACCATTACCTATACAATTATAACATTACCATACAGCAACTGTCACTGGGTTATTATCATTACCTATACAATTATAAAATTACCGTATAGCAACTGTCACTGGGTTATTATCATTACCTGTACAATTATAACATTACCATATAGCAACTGTCACTGGGTTATTATCATTACTTGTACAATTATAACATTACCATACAGCAATTGTCACGGGTTATTATTATTACATGTACAATTATAACATTACCATACAGCAACTGTCACGGGTTATTATTAATTACCTGTACAATTATAACATTACTGTACAGCAACTGTCACTGGGTTATCATTTTATTATATGGGTAAATGTGGCGTCATCTCATTGTGTGATTTCATGTTAATGTGTCACCATCTTATTGTGTGATTTCATGTTAATGTGTCAGCATGTTATTGTGTGATTTCATGTTAATGTGTCGCCATCTTATTGTGTGATTTCATGTTAATGTGTCAGCATCTTATTTTGTGATTTCATGTTAATGTGTCAGCATGTTATTGTGTGATTTCATGTTAATGTGTCTCCATCTTATTGTGTGATTTCATGTTAATGTGTCAGCATCTTATTTTGTGATTCCATGTTAATGTGTCAGCATGTTATTGTGTGATTTCATGTTAATGTGTCGCCATCTTATTGTGTGATTTCATGTTAATGGTCAGCATGTTATTGTGTGATTTCATGTTAATGTGTCACCATCTTATTGTGTGATTTCATGTTAATGTGTCAGCACGTTATTGTGTGATTTCATGTTAATGTGTCAGCACATGTGTATTCATGTTTTGTTGGATTTCATGTTAATGTGTCGCCATCTTATTGTGTGATTTCATGTTAATGGTCAGCATGTTTTGTGTGAGTCCAGGTAAATGTGCTATCCTCACTTTTTGTGATTCCATCTAAATGTTCCATCATCTTGTGTGGAGTCCCAGCAAATTGTGCCCATTATCTCATTGTGTAATTCCATGTTAATATGTTATCAACTCATTTTGTAATTCCATGTTAATATGTTATCAACTCGTGTGATTCCATGTTAATGTGTCATTATCTCATTGTGTAAATTCCATGTTAATGTCTTATTCATTGTGTGTTATTCCAATTAATATGTTATCAACTCATTGTGTAATTCCATGTTAATGTGTCATTATCTCATTGTGTAATTCCATGTTAACATGTTTAAAACTCATTGTGTAATTCCATGTAATATGTTATAAACTCATTGTGTAATTCCATGTTAATGTGTCATCTCATTGTGTAATTCCATGTTAATGTTGTATTATCTCATTGTGTAATTCCATGTTAATGTGTCATTATCTCATTGTGTAATTCCATGTTAATGTGTCATCTCATTGTGTAATTCCATGTTAATGTGTCATCTCATTGTGTAATTCCATGTTAATGTGTCATTATCTCATGTGTAATTCCATGTTAATGTGTCATCTCATTGTGTAATTCCATGTTAATGTGTCATAAATCATTGCGTAATTCCATGTTAAGTGTCATTTCTCATTGTGTAATTCCATGTTAATGTGTCATTATCTCATTGTGTAATTCCATGTTAATATGTTATAAACTCATTGTGTAATTCCATGTTAATAGGTTATCAACTCATTGTGTGATTCCATGTTAATGTGTCATCATCTCATTTTGTGAATCCAGGTAAAAGTGTCATCATCAGTTTGTGTGAGTCCATTTTTGTGCTATCATCACTTCCATGATTCCATGTTAATGTGTCATTATCTCATTGTGTAATTCCATATTAATATGTTATAAACTCATTGTGTAATTCCATGTTAATGTGTCATTATCTCATTGTGTAATTCCATGTTAACATGTTATAAACTCATTGTGTAATTCCATGTTAATATGTTATAAACTCATTGTGTGATTCCATGTTAATGTGTCATCTCATTGTGTAATTCCATGTTAATGTGTCATCTCATTGTGTAATTCCATGTTAATGTGTTATTATCTCATTGTGTAATTCCATGTTAATGTGTCATTATCTCATTGTTAAGTCCATGTTAATGTGTCATCTCATTGTGTAATTCCCATGTTAATGTGTCATATCTCATTGTGTAATTCCATGTTAATGTGTCATTATCTCATTGTGTAATTCCATGTTAAGTGTCATTCTCATTGTGTAATTCATGTTAATGTGTCATCTCATTGTGTAATTCATGAATGTGCAATCATGTTAATGTGGTCATTCTCATTGTGTAATGTCCATGTTAATGTGTCATACCATTGTGTAATTCCATGTTAATGTGTCATGATCCATTGGGTAATTCCATGTTAATGTGTCATCTCATTGTGTAATTCCATGTTAATGTGTCATTATCTCATTGTGTAATTCCATGTTAATGTGTCATTATCTCATTGTGTAATTCCATGTTAATGTGTCATTATCTCATTGTGTAATTCCATGTAATGTGCATCTCATTGTGTAATGAATTCCATGTTAATGTGTCATTATCTCATTGTGTAATTCCTTTAATATGTTATAAACTCATTGTGTAATTCATGTCAGGTTATGAACTCATGTTTGATTCAGTAATGTGTCATATCTCATTTTGTGATCCAGGTAAAAGTGTCATCATCAGTTTGTGTGAGTCCATTTTTGTGCTATCATCACTTTGTGTGAGAACAGTAAATATGCCAACATCTCATTTTGTAATCTAGTTGCGTGTCACCATCATTTTTGCCAATGAGTCTTTATTGCATTGTGTTATCCTATGTGTCATCATCACATAGTATGACTCCATGTTGACGTGTCACCATCTGATTGTGTGTGACACGTCACATGGAGTCATACTATGTTGCTAGAGGACAAAATCTCTAGAACCAATCAAATGCTATCTAACTGTATAAACCAGAAAAAAACACAACTTATGATTGGTGCAGCAAATTAACAAGCCCCGGCAATTCTTTGCACCTCATTAAATAAGCCCCATTGTGTAAAAACCTCCCGCCATACACTTCACTTTGCTTGTGCGGCTGTATAAGCGCAGCAAAGCGTTTCAGTTCAATATGGTGGGTAACCGCGTGAAAGCCTTTCCTCTCCTATATGGAGAATACTCACTAAAGTCTGGTAGGTTTCTATGTACTGATTTGTCGTGCAATGCTTATAATAAGACAGGCTGTTATTATCATTCTATTATTCTCCTACACGCAGTGCGTTGGGCTATGTGTCCATGGCTCACTGTATATTCTAATACCTGGAATGGAACACGGTTGAAATTCCTGTTCTAAGGCAGAATCCCTGGGGTTTTGATATAAACAGTTGGGTTAAAGGGACTCAGGAATAAAATAATCACATAACTCAACATAATATTACATCTATAGGTTCTTAGCGTATCATTGTAAATGTCTCTTTACTGGTTTATTCTTTCTTCAATTAAAATCATGGTTTATGGGAGTTAAAATACACACACATCAAAGTTATATAGTATATCTAAATACTTATACAGGTGTAGGTATAGATAGATAATACTAGTATTAATATCCATAGACTACCTGTCCAATCATACCCATATCCCCTACTGTTATATATCCTAGGACTGAACCCTGTATTTCCCCATATAATATCCATAGACTACCTGTCCTATCATACCCATATCCCTCGTGTTATTCCTAGGACTGAACCCCTGTATATTCCCCATATTAAATCCATAGACTACCTGATCCTATCATACCCATATCCCCTACTGTTATATATCCTAGGACTGAACCCCTTTATATTCCCTATATTAATATCATAGACTACCTGTCCATCATACCCATATCCCCTACTGTTATATATCTAGACTGAACCCCTTTATATTCCCCAATAATATCCATAGACTACCTGTCCTATACATACCCATATCCCTACATGTATATCCTGTACTGAACCCCTTTATATTCCCTATATTAATATCCATAGACTACCTGTCCAATCATACCCATATCCCCTACTTTTATATCCTAGACTGAACCCCTTTATATTCCCCTATATTAATATCCATAGACTACCTTCCTTTTATACCCATATCCCATCGTTATATCCTAGGACTGAACCCCTGTATCATTCCCATATTTATATCCATAGACTACCTGTCCTATCATACCCATATCCCTACTGTTATATCCTATTACTGAACCCCTTTATATTCCCCATAATATCCATAGACTACCTGTCCAATCATGCCCATATCCCCTACTGTTATATCCTAGTACTGAACCCCTTATATTCCCTATATTAATACGCATAGATACCGACTGCCAATCATACCCATATCCCCTATGTTAATCCAGTACTGAACCCCTTATATTCCCCTATATTATACCCCTATGCATTATATCACCATATACCCCCTGCATATCATACCCATATCCTCTTATATCCTAGGACTGAACCCTTTAATTCCCTAATTAATATCATAGACTTACCTGTCCTATCATACCCATATCCCCTACTGTTATATCGACTAAAACCTCTTTATATTCCCCATATTAATTCCATAGACACTACTGTCCAACTCATACCCATATCCCCATCTGTTATATCCTAGGACCTGAACCCCCTTTATATTCCCCATATAATATCCATAGATACGTCCATCATACCCATATCCCCTACGTTTATCCTAGGACTGACCCGTTTATTCCCCTATATTAATATCTAGACTACTGTCCTATCATACCCATATCCCCTACTGTTATATCCTAGGACTGAACCCATTTAATTACCCATATTAATATCCATAGCACCTGTCCTATCATACCCATATCCATACTGTTATATCCTAGTCTGAACCCCTTTATATTCCCATATTAATATCCATAGACTACCTGTCCACATACCCATATCCCCTACTGTTATATCCTAGGACTGAACCTCTTATATTCCCCTATTTAATATCCATAGACTACCCTGTCCTATCATACCATATACCCCTACTGTTATATCCTAGGACCTGAACCCCTGTACTATATCACCTATATTAATATCCATGACTAACCTGTCCGTATCATAACCCATATCCCCTACTGTTATATCCTATTACTAACCCCTTTATTTCCCCAATTAATATCCATAGACTACCTGTCCTATCATACCCTATCCCCTACTGTTTATATCCTAGGACTGAAACCCCTGTATAGTTCCCCATATTAATATCCATATACTACCTGTCCATCATACCCATATCCCCTACTGTTATATCCTATTACTGCAGACCCCTTTATATTTCCCAAGTATTACATATCCAGTAGACTACTGCCTATCAGATAACCATATCCCCTACTGTTATATCCTATACGACCCCATACCCAAAAACAAGACTACCTGCAACGACCAACCCCTTTTTTTTTTTTTTATTTTTTTTTATTCTTTACTGTCTATCCTAAGACTGAACCCCTGTTATATCCCTATATGTAATATCCATATACACCGTCTATCTACCCATATCCCCTACTGTATTCATACTGAACCCTTATATTCCCTATTATAATCCATAGACTACCTGTTCCTATCATACCCATATCCCCTACTGTTATATCCTAGGACTGAGACCCTTTATATTCCCTTTATTAATATCCATAGTACTACCTGTCCAATCATACCCATATCCTACTGTTATATCCTAGGACTGAACCGCTTATATCCCCTATATTAATTCCATATACTACCTGTCCTATCCATAACCCATATCCCCTACTGTTATATCCTAGGACTGAACCCCTTTATATTCCCTATATTAATATCCATAGACTACCTGTCCTATCATACCCTAATCCCCTACTGTTATATCCTAGGACTGAACCCCTGTTATTCCCCTTATTATATCCATAGACTACCTGTCCTATCATACCCATATCACCCTACTGTTATATCCTATACTGACCCCTTATATCCCCATATTAATATCCATAGACTACCTGTCCTATCATAACCCATATCCCCTACTGTTATATCCTGGACTGAACCCCTTTATATTCCCTATATTAATATCATAGACTACCTGTCCCTATCAGTACCCATATCCCATCTGTTATATCCTAGATGACTGAACCCTTTATATTCCCCATATTATATCCATAGACTACCTGTCCCTATCATACCCATATCCCTAATGTTATATCCTAGGACTGAACCCCTTTTATATCCCTATAATTAATATCCATAGACTACATGTCCAATCATAACCATATCCCTACTGTTATAATCCTAGTACTGAACCCACTTATATTCCCATATTAAATGTCATAGACTAAACTGTATCTATCAATCCCATATCCCCTACTGTTATACTAGTACTGAAACCCCCTTTTATTCCTTATATCATAACACCTTATACCATACTATCGTACTACTGTACTGACCTATCCAATACCATAGCACGTTTATCAACCCTACACTGTTATATCCTAGTACTGACCCCCTTTATATTCCCCAATTATATCCATAGACTACATGTCCATTCATACACCATATCACTATGTTTATATCCTAGACTGAACCCTTATTATCCCCACCTATTAATACCATAGACTACTGTCCTATCATACCTATCCCTACTGTTATATCCTGGTACTGACCCCTTTATATTCCCTCATATTAAATCCATAGACTACATGTCCTATCATACCCATATCACCCTATGGTATAATCACTAGTACTGAACCCCCTTATATTTCCCCATATTCATATCCATAGACACCTGTCCTCTCATACCCATCTCCACCTACTGTTTATCCTAGTAATGAACCCCTTTATATTCCCATATTAATTCCATAGACTACCTGTCCTATCATACCCATATCAACCTACTGTTAATTCCTAGTACTGAACCCCTTTATATCCCCATCTTAATATCCATTAGAACTGACCTGTCCATCATACCCATATCCCCGTACTGTTATATCTAGGACTGGAACCCCTTTATATTCCCCTATATTAAATCCATGACTACCTGTCCTATATCATACCCCTATCCCCTACGTTTATCTAGGGACTGAACCCCTTTATATTTCCACTATATAATATCCATATGACTACCTGTTCCGATCATACCCAATCCCCTATCTGTTATATCCTAGACTGAACCCGTTATATTCCCATATAATATCATAGACTACTGTCCTATCATACCCACATCCCCATTTTTATCCTAGCTGAATGACCCCTTATATTCCTTAATTAATATCCATAACTATCTGTCCTATCATACCCATAATCCCTAACAATAGTTATATCCTAGGTACTAACCCCATTTATATATTCCCTTATTAATGCAATAGGATACTACCTGCCATCATAAACCCATTCCCCTACTGTTAATATCCTAGTAACTGAACCCCTTTATATTCCCCATATTAATATCCTAGATACCGTCCTACATACCCTATCACCTACTGTTATGTCCTAGTACGAAACCCTTTATATTCCCCAATTTAAAGTCCATAGCCTACCTGTCCTATCAATACCTATCTACTGTTTATCCTAAAAAGTACTGAACCCCTTATATTCCCATATTAAGTATCCATAGGATTACCTGTCCATATCTACCCATACCCCTAATGTTTAGATATCCTAGACTGACCCTTAATTCCCCATTATCTAGCTAACTTCTACCCCAATCTAATTATATCTACTAACCCCTTATATCACCATTATTAATGCATAGACTACCTGTCCTCATTCATACCCTATCCCCTAATGTATATCCTAGGACTGCATTAAGCTTTGTGGGGTGGGGGGGTCAGATAGATAGACAGATATCATCCTAATTAGAAGAAGAGATTAAATTTAGTAGTATAGAAGAGAGAATCGATAGATATGAATAGATAGATATGGATAAATTGTAGATAAGAAAAAATGGGATACTAAAGAATAGAGATAGATAGAGATAATAACTACTGATGCTCGATACTCGATGATGGAGATAGATAGATGATAGACTCTACTCGTCGATCGATATATGACTTGGTGATCGCTCGACATGATACGATATGGCTAGTCTCGACTCGCCTCCAGTATCCGACGTCTCCTGCTCAGCCTCGATAGTACTCGCTACTCCCCGCTCCGATGCCGCCCGTGCCGCGTGCTAGTGACTGTGACTAACTACGTACGATAGGATCGCTGGATACGACTAGAGACGACTCGACTCGATGTGCTCGTGATCGTATGGTAGTACCGATCGTACGCTGACTCCCTATTGGATCGTACGACTAGACTAGATGGATACTACCGACTAAACCTACGACTCGATAGACAGATATGGATAGACTAGCGGTCTGCTAGATATAACCTATATAGACAGACAGCTAGATCGATGAATAGATGATAGATCGATCGATCCTCTCGCTACTAGCTGCTTGCAGTGCTGCTCGATACTCGCGCCGCGATACCTGTCGTTGCATAGTATAGCTACGTGATAGAGCGCTCGACTATGATATAATGATGATATAGCAGTGAAGATAGTAGAAGACAGTGATGATAGATAGAGATAGATAGATCTATGAATAGATAGATATATAGACAGACCGATAGACTAGTGTACGCAGATATATATGATAGATGATAGATATTCTAGCACTATGAATAGTAACAATTAACAATACCTAATTAACTCTTTGAGTGTCAGAGGGGAATGGGAATACCTGTAGTCAGTTTGCTGTGTGTGATAAATAGAAATATTATTTAGGAAATACACAGAAGGGGGTAACTCCATGTTCATTAGGTACATAGTAGGGGGGTATTAGATCTACATTAT
Source organism: Hymenochirus boettgeri (assembly GCA_019447015.1). Classification (NCBI taxonomy): domain Eukaryota; kingdom Metazoa; phylum Chordata; class Amphibia; order Anura; family Pipidae; genus Hymenochirus; species Hymenochirus boettgeri. Next base: position 255,983 of record JAACNH010000042.1, on the reverse strand, counting down.
AGTATACAGCAATGTATAACTGAGCAACTTATTGAATGGTGTTTTTATTGTGTGTGTTTTTTATGTGGGGTGTGAGTGTGTGCCTGTGATGCGATGAACTAAGAGCCAATGTCTCTACCTAATGTGCTGCAAAGCAGAGCTGGGATTTCCCTATGGGGAGTGTAGTATGGGGGATCACCAAAAGGAGAAGGGCGTATATTTGGGGGAGCCAAAGGAGAAGGGGGGGTGTGAGGGTTTTGTGGTGTGTTTTGATGGGGGATCACAAAGGGAAGAAAGGGGGTATGTATGGGGATCACCAAGGCAGAGAAGGGGGGTTGTATGGGGGGATCACTAAAGGGAGAAGGGGGGGTAGTATGGGAGGGAATCACTAAAGGGAGAAGGGGGCGGGGGGTAGTATGTGGGGATCACCAAAGGGAGGAAGGGGGGTTTTGTTAGTATGGAGGATCACCAAAGGGAGAAGGGGGGTGTACTATGGGGGGGATCACCAAAGGGAGAAGGGGTGGGGTGTAGTATGGGGGAATCACTAAAGGGAGAAGGGGGGGTAGTATGGGAGGGAATCACTAAGGCGAGAAGGGGGGTATTATTGGGGGATCACCAAAGGGAGAAGGGGGGAGGTAGTTAGTATGGGGGGATCACCAAGGGAGAAGGGGGTATAGTATAGGGGGATCACCAAAGGGAGAAGGGGGGTTGTAGTATGGGGGATCACCAAAGGGAGAGGGGGGGGTTGTAGTATGGGGGCATCACCAAGGGAGAGAAGGGGGGTGTGTATGGGGGGGTCCCCAAAGGGAGGAAGGGGTGAAGTATGTGGGACACCAAAGGGAGAAGGGGGGGTGTAGTATGGGGGATCACCAAGAGAAGGAGGAGAAGGGGGTGTAGTATGGGGGGATCACAAAGGGGAGAGGGGGTGTAGTATGGGGGGGATCACCAAAGGGAGAAGGGGGGGTGAGTATGGGGGATCACCAAAGGAGAAGGGGGGGTAGTATGGGGGATCACCAAAAGGGAGAAGGGGGGGGGTATAGTATGGGGGATCACCAAAGGGAGAAGGGGGGTAGTATGGGGGGATCACCAAGGGAGAAGGGGGGTTGGGGGTGTGTTAGTATGGGTGGATCCCCAAAGGGATAAGGGGTGAAAGTATGGGGATCACCAAGGGAGAAGGGGGGGTGTAGTATGGGGGATCCACAAAGGGATAAGGGGGGTGATTTGGTCGGGTGTAGTATGGGGGGGATCACCAAAGGGAGAAGGGGGGTGTGTAGTATGGGGGTATCACCAAAAGGGGAAGGGGGGGTGTAGTATGGGGGGGTAGAACCAGAAAGGGGGAGAAGGGGGGTGTGTATTGAGTTGGGGGGATAACCAAAGGGAGAAGGGGGGGGGTAGGGGGGGGTAGTAGAGGGGGATCACCAAAGGGAGAAGTGGGGGAGTGTAGTATGGGGGATCACCAAAGGGAGAAGGGGGGGTAGTTATAGGGGGAGTCACCAAAGGGAGAAGGGGGGTGTAGTAGGGGGGATCACAAGGAGAGGGGGATTAAGTATGGGGAATCACCAAAGGGAGAAGGGGGGTGTAGTATTGGGGAGGGATCACCAAAGGGAGAAGGGGGTTTTATAGTATGGGGATCACCAAAAGAAAGGGGGGGTAGTAGTGGGGATCACCAAAGGGAGAAGGGGGGGTAGTATGGTGGATACACCAAAGAAGATGGGGGGTGGTATGGGGGGAATCACTAAAGGGAGAAGGTGGGGTAGTATGGGGGATCACCAAAAGGAGAAGGGGGGTAGTATGGGTGGGAATCACTAAAGGGAGAAGGAGGGATAGTATGGGGGATCACCAAAAGGGAGAAGGGGGTGTAGTATGTGAGGGATACCACCAAAGGGAGATGGGGGGAGTATGGGGGAATTCACCAAAGGGAAAGGGGGTGTGTATGGGGGGCTCACCAAAGGGAGAATGGGGGGTGTAGTATGGGGGATCACCAAAGGGAGAAGGGGTGTGAACTGGGGGGATCACCAAAGGAGAAGGGGGGTCTTATGGTGGGTCACCAAAGGGAGAAGGGGGGTGTATGTGGGTCCCAAAAGGTGTGTTGGGGGATCACCAAAGGGAGAAGGGGGGTGTAGTTAATGGGGGATCACCAAGGGAAGAAGGGGGGTGTATCTGGGGGGAATCACCCAACGGGCGAAGGGGGGTTGTATATGGGGATCAACCAAATGGAAGAAGGGGTGGTTGGGTATTTGGGGATCAAAGGAGAGGGTTGGTATGGGGGGGGGGGTCACCAAAGGGAGCCGAGGGGGGTGAAGTATGTGGGGATCACCAAAGGAGAAGGGGGGGGTTAGTATGGGGGATCACCAAATGGGAGAAGGGTTGGGGTGTAGTATGGGGGGGATCACCAACGGGAGAAGGGGGGGTTGTCGTCAATGGGGGGGGATCACAAGGGAGAAGGGGGGGATAGTAGGGGGGGATCACCAAAGGGAGAGGGGTGGTGTAGTATGGGGGGATCACCAAAGGTAGAAGGGGGAGTAGTATGGGGAATCACCAAAGGAGAAGGGGGGGGTAGTATGGGGGGATACAAAAGGGAGAAGGGGGGGGTATGTAGATGGGGGGAATGAATTTGATATAAGACCACAATGGATGAAATAATATTAAAGATAAATATATAGATAATATATATTAGGATAAATATATAATATATATATATATCGAATGAATAATATAAATAAAAGATAATATAAATATATATATATGATAATTATATAAGAATCAAATATGATATATAATATATATAATATTAATGATATATAATATTAATATTAAAGAAAAAATATCAAATAAATAATCAAATATATAAAAATATCAAAAAATATAAGAGAATTAGATATATAAATCAAATATAAGAACCAGAAATATATATTGAAATAGAATATAAATTCTCCTAGTCCAAGAATGCATCCCTTCTCCTAGTCCAAGAATGCATCCCTTCTCCTAGTCCAAGAATGCATTACATAGTAACATAGTATTAGAGGTTTTATAAAGACATACGTCCATCTAGTCCAACCTTTATAACCCTACCCCATATTGTCTGTATAACAGTTACATAGAACATAGTATTAGAGGTTGTATAAAGACTTGCCCATCTAGTCCAACCTTTATACCCTACCCATAATGTCTGTATAACAGTTACATAGTAACATAGTATTGGAGGTTGTATAAAGACATAAATCTCTAGTCCAACCTTTATACCCTACCCAATGTCTGATAACAGTTACATAGTAACATAGTATTGGAGGTTGTTAAAGACATACACCATCTAGTCCAACCTTTATACCCTACCCATAATGTCGTCTAACAGTTACATAGTAACATGTATTGGAGGTTGTATAAGACATTTGTCCATCTAGTCCAACCTTTGTACCCTACCAATATGTCTGATAACAGTTACTAGTAACATAGTATGGAGGTTGTATAAAGTACTTATTATTGTGGATTTATACACTAACCTCTTACATGGTACTTTAACAAATACATCAGCTCCTACCCCCCAAGAGCTTACAATCTAAGCACATTTATTTGACAAATACAACCTATCAGTAATGTCTTTATGATTGGGGGACAAACCAGGTTGCCCCGAGGAAACCCACACAAGCACGGGAGAACATACAAAGTCTTTGCAGATGTGTCCCAAGGGTGGAATCGAACTAGGACATCAGTGTGTAACCATGAGCCACCGTGCTACCCACTATCATTATCTATCTGTATAGTATGTCTGGTCTATTTGTCAGTCCATCTTACTGTGTGTGCAACTCGTGATGTTTTCCCTTTGTTCTAATTTGTTCTTGCCAATCTACATATCTGTGTGTCTTTTAAAATTAGGATATACCTGTCAATGTCCCATACACAATATGCAGCAAATCTGTCAGATCCACCGTCAGTGTCACAGCTCTGACTTAAAGACACTAATGGTAATGTAGCGCACATGTGGATTTCTTAGTAAAACAGAACGTTAGGCTGAGTATGTTATGGAATTTTTTTTACATGGTTTCTCCTTTATTATCCCAGTAACTAGTGTGCTGTGTCAGGACATGGTTTCTCCTCTTACTATCCCAGTAGACTAGTGTGCTGGTCAGGACATGGTTTCCCCTTTACTATCCCAGTAGACTAGTGTGCTGTGTCAGGACATGGTTTCCCCTTTATATCCAGTAGACTAGTGCACTGTGTAAGGACATGGTTCTCCTTTACTATCCCAGTAGACTAGTGCACTGTGTCAGGACATGGATTTCCCCTTTACTATCTCAGTAGACTAGTGCGCTGTGGCAGGACATGGTTCTCCTTACTATCCCAGTAGACTAGTGCACTGTCAGGACATGGTTTCCCCTTTACTATCCCAGTAGACTAGTGCGCTGTGTCAGGACATGGTTTCCTCTTATACTATCCCAGTAGACTAGTGCGCTTGTGTCAGGACATGGTTTCTCCTTTACTATCTCAGTAGACTAGTGTGCTGTGTCAAGACATGCTTTCTCCTTACTATGTCAGTAGACTGTGCATGTGTGTCAGGACATGGTTTCCTCTTTACTATCCCAGTAGACTAGTGCGCTGTGTCAAGACATGGTTTCTCCTTACATCCCAGTAGACTAGTTGCGCTGTGTCCAGGACATGGTTTCTCCTTTACTATCTCAGTAGACTAGTGTGCTGTGTCAAGACATGGTTTCTCTTTACTATCTCAGTAGACTAGTGCGCTGGTCAGGACATGGTTTCCCCTTTACTATCCAGTAGACTAGTGCGCTGTGTCAGGATATGGTTTCTCCTTTACTATCCAGTAGGCTAGTGCGCTGTGTCAGGACATGGTTTCTCCTTTATATCTTAGATAGACTAGTGCGCTGTGTCAGACATGGTTTCTCCTTTACTATCCCAGTAGACTAGTTCGCTGTGTCAGGACATGGTTTCTCCTTTACTATCCCAGTAGACTAGTGCGCTGTGTCAGGACATGGTTTTCCCCTTTCTCCCTCCCAGTAGACTAGTGCACTGTGTCAGGACATGGTTTTCCTTTACTATCCAAGTAGACTAGTGCACTGTGTCAGGACCATGGGTTTCTCCTTTACAATCCCAGTAGACTAGTGCGCTGTGTAAGGAATGGTTTCCCCTTTACATCTCAGTAGACTATGCACTGTGTCAGGACATGGTTTCCTCTTTACTATCCCAGTAGACTAGTGTGCTGTGTCAGGACATGGTTTTCTCCTTTACTATCCCAGTAGACTATTGCGCTGTGTCAGGACATGTTTCTCCTTTACTATCTCAGTAGACTAGTGTGCTGTGTCAAGACCATGGTTTCTCCTTTACTATCTCAGTAGACTAGTGCGCTGTGTCAGGACATGGTTTCCCCTTTACTATCCCAGTAGAACTAGTGCGCTGTGTCAGAGATGGTTTCTCCTTTACTATCCCAGTAGGCTAGTGCGCTGTGTCAGGACATGGTTTCTCCTTACTATCTCAGTAGACTAGATGCGCTGTGTCAGGACATGCTTTCTCCTTTACTATCCCAGTAGACTACTGCGCTGTGTCAGGACATGGTTTCTCCTTTACTATCCCAGTGAATAGTGCGCTGTGTCAGGACATGGTTTTCCCCTTTACTCTCCCAGTAGACTAGTGCACTGTGTCAGGCCATGGTTTTTCCTTTACTATCAAGTAGGACTAGTGCACTGTGTCAGGACATGGTTTCTCCTTTACTATCCAGTAGACTAGTGCGCTGTGTCAGGACATGGGTTTCACCTTTACTATCCAGTAGACTAGTGCACTGTGTCAGGACATGGTTTCCCCTTTACTATCCCAGTAGACTAGTGCACTGTGTCAGGACATGGTTTTTTCCTTTACTAGCCAAGTAGACTAGTGCACTGTGTCAGGACATGGTTTCCCCTTTACTATCCCAGTAGACTAGTGTGCTGTTTCAGGACATGGTTTTTCCTTTACTATCCAAGTAGACAGTGCACTGTGTCAGGACATGGTTTCCCCTTTACTATCCGTCAGACTAGTGCACTGTGTCAGGACATGGTTTTCCCTTTACTATCCAAGTAGATAGACTAGTGTGCTGTGTCGGAACATCCTCCCACCCACCCCTGCGTACCACCTGTCTGTGCCCCAGTTTGTGGGGGAGGGAAAAAATTGGCTTAACAGTGCCAGGTGGAGAGGGAGGGAGAGCCATGCTTATATACCATGGATGGAAGTAACTTACGTGACATCAATGTCATCACGACGCAACATCTGACGTCACTTCTTAAGTGCATTTAACTCTGCACTTACTAGCAAAAAATCAATGGAGGTAGGGCTCAATGAGTTTACTGTTAAGAGGTGCACTTGACAAAGTGGCTATGGCAGCCAGACACGTAGAGCTCTATTACCTTTATGTTTTTTGCGTGGACATATATATTGTCTTGGATTGGTCCTTAGATCTTTCTTATGTCCCCCTGGGGTTTTATTAACAGTGAAATCAACAGCTTTGGAAATAAAAATCATAATAATGACCTTTGATTGTAGGCAAGCTGCTGCATTGGCACTGCAGACTATAAACCAGGGCCGCTTGTTTGTCACCAAGGACAGACGTGGTCCATAAGAATATGCCCACTCTCCCACTGCCTCCATGCACCATGCTACAAAATGGGGGGAATTCTTTTCCTTAGAGAGCCTTTTTAGAGTTCTAATAACAGTGGAAGTGGCATCAGGACGAGGGATCATAAAACGGTGATAGGAGCCTGGTGGAAAGTATAACATATTATTTACAGAGATCGAGAAACCACGCACACCATAATAATAATAATGAGAATGAATGGTACTGCAGATGTCAGAAAAAGGGCACAGGCTGGAGGGAAGAAAACCCATCACTGAGCTGTTAAAGAAGGAAGAACACATTCTACCTGAATGACTGTAAAGACAATGAGAGATGAAAAGAGTCGGCCCTAAAGGCTGAATGAAATCCAGCTAAGAGCGGATCATTGATGCACACAGATAGGGATTAGCACCTCGCAGAGAGACTGAGCAATGAGAGGGAGTTGTTAGTGGGAACCTTGAGGGAAGACTAGAGATGCTGGAAGGCAGAATAATGAGAGATACCAGCAGCTTTATACATTATACAACAGAGCGTTCTCTATGGAGGATCACAGCTACGAGAGAGCGACGTAGACTGGAAGGGTCAGAGACATGTATGGCACTGAGATCATAGCAGCAGAGTACAACTTCTATTATCAACACAGCAATCTTAGGCTGAGGCACACTCTGCCAGTCAGCAACGCGCACTATGGCCACTGGCGCTGCCATCAGAAAGCATGCATTTGCAAAAAAAACATGATCACTTGTGCTCTGAACGGATCTCAGTGCATGCAATGTGGCCGCCCGGGTTGGCATGCACTGCTCAAGGGTTACTACGTGCAAACAGATCGCAAACGCTATCGGAAGCGCACAAGAAACGCGCCTAGCGCTAAAGGGATTATTTATTATGTGGTGAAAAAGTTAATTCAGTACCTAACAATCTGATGCAATCTAACTGCAGTAAAAAGCTTACCCCCGTTCTTCAATTAAATCAGGAGCATGCAGGGAAATTTGTAAACTTACCCACAGTAACCTGCTGCCTCCTCTGACGTCTCCCAATTGCACGTGAAAAAGGGTAATTCATTTTAATATACCTCTTATAAAGGCATGTACATGGGCACCTTAACCAACATTTTAGGAATATTGTCCTCAGCGGTCCCATGATAATTTGGAATAACCCTACTTGCACCAATTGAAATGGATTATTAATGAAAAACAAATGTAACTGAGATACCTTACAAATCCCTTTATATCTGAACCTGCAGTGTTTGCTGAATCTAGATCAGACCCCCCCCCCTATTTATTCCTGAAGTGTTTTATACGCTGTAGATCAAACCCGGCTTTAATGGCTTCTGCGTTGAATGATTAATGAGCGTTCCATCATACATACCCACAGGTTCTGGAAATGTATTATCCTAATGGAGAAGGCCTGTTCCCCGTAGGTGCATATGGTGCAGCGCTCTGTACCTGATAACATTGTGTTGATCACGTTAATGTTCTTGCAGTAGTGTGGGAGAATTTCTCTCTAATTGAGGGATCTGTGCTGTATAATGTTCAGACCAACCCCCCCCCCCTGGTGTACAGTTGCATTTAATTTGTTATGGTTCATGTAACAGCTACATGGAGATAACGGGGGGGGGGGGGTTGAATCAATGTTGCACTGAGACAAATTCACTGATTTACCTTCAGTGTCCATATCTTTTAAAGGGGAAGTTTGCATTTAGTCATTGGCTTTCCTTTGTAGACTGCTGGGGAGCAGGAGATTCTGTGGAATATAATGAAGAAGTGTAGTTTAGATTTGAGGTTGAATACTCAACGATACCCTCATTTCCTGCCTAACTGTTATCCAGAGGAAGGCAAAAAACCCCACCAAATTTATGAAGGGGAAAAAAATCCTTCCTGACTCCAAGTGGCAATCGGAAATTTCCCTGGATCAACTCTACTTTATGTATCAATAAACCAGTAACTTGTAACATTCCTTGTTTGCAGAACTCATCCAGCCTTTTTATTAAACTGACCAATGAACCTGCCATAACAACGTCCACTGGAAGACAGTTCCATAGCTTTACCGTTCTCACAGTGACAAACCCTTTCCAACTTGAAGCCTAAACCTTTTTTTTACTGGTACATTGCCCAGCCAAGTAAGTATTTTTAGTGTGTGGGTTTGGGGTGTGATTTTATTATTATTATTATTATGGATTTATATAGCGCCAACATCTTCCGTACGCTTTACAATTACATAGTCATACATTACTACAGGGAAATACATATTATTTAAAGTCATTCATATTACATACACAGGTAATACATTATATAAGTGATGGGTTTCTACAGACTGTATACAATAGGAGAGAGGACCTGCCCAAAGAGCAGTGTGCATCTAAAGTATCTTCTTTTACAGATGGGGACTCTCAATAATACCATAAGGCTAATCTGGACAATAAGGGGTTTTATTTTCATTGAAATATCCCAAGACATATAGTTAGAGCAGGGTTGTCCAACATGGCGCAGGATGGGTGCCACAATAGCGAACTCTGGGCAGACATTGGGCCGCTTGTTTGGCTCTTATAGACTTATATAAACATAACTGGATATTCTACAACTGTTTGGTTGCAGGATGAAAATCACTATTAATGTACTGTGAGATCTGACTAGTTTATCTAATTGTGATTGGTTAATATTTCAATGCTTGCAATCATATGATCACACATTAACCAATCATATTTGAATTTTATAATGTCACTGGCTGGGAAGAAACACACCACAAGGGCTGTCCTAAGAGCCAATGGGGATCCCGGTTTCGAGCTGCAGGACCCCCAACAAAGGCAGTTGTTAGTGCCACTGGGCACTTCTAAGTTCCAGGGGAAGGTCCCGGTTTGATCTGCGGGACTCCTTAAGCCCTAAAAGGCACTTGTCAGTGCCACAAGGGAGGGGGGGGGGTCCTGCTTTCGACCCCTTAAGTCCCAAACTGCCCTTCTAAGGGCCATATGGTCCATCTAAGAATGGGAGGGGGTCCTGGGTTGAGCCGTGGGGCCCCCGAACCACTGGCCCTGTGACTTTCAGCCATTTGATAATCCTCGAGGATTTCTGACGTTCGAGGATTTACGGTGGTTCGATAATCCTCAAATGGCCAAGTTCAAGAATCCTTGGCCATTCGAGGATATTGAACCAAAATCCATATAACGGTCGGAAATCCACAGAGTGTTCAGATATCCTCAAACGTACGAGATTTTGGAAATTTCCGAACCAGGTTCGGAAAAAAACCCGGAAAGCGGAATTCCAGAAATTCCACAAGATCCGTGATCCACTGCGAAACGGGATTGGATCTGCGATCCGGTCATCTCTACCCTCTAACATTAATGCCTTTGGGGGACATCTGGATTCTACCAAGGATATGACTAGAGATGTCAGAACTTCGCAAAATCCGGTCCGCTCGAGGATGCGAATTTTCGAGAAAATTTGAAAATCCGCAAGGACCCATTAAAATGAAACAACCACTCGAAATTACGAGATTTTTCGTATTTTCGAAAATTTTCGAAATTAAGGGGTTTCGCGTAATTTCGACAATTTTCGAAAATACGAGAAAACTAGTATTTTCTAAAATATGTATTTTCGAAAATACTTAAAAATCGCGAGTCGGAAGTTTGGAAGGCGGAAAATCCGGAAAAATCTGCCGTTCGCGAACGGGATAAATCCGTGGCGGATTGGGTTCGGATCCGCGAACCGGCCATCCCTAGATATGACTTCTCAGTGCAGCAAGGGAAAAGTTAATGTTGAATAGAAAAGGCTAAATCATCATGTAGAACGGAAGATTCTACTGAAGTGAAACATCTGTGTGATGGCACAAAAAAACGATGCCTCTGCCAGTGCCAAAAAAAAGCATCTCAGCTGTGGATTTGAGAAACCCAATGCTAAAATACAGCCGCTAAATACAGCCCCAGCACATCAACACCGAGTTGGAGGAGGAATTGCAAACACCTGAGCTTGCATGAGAAATGTGAAAGTTCTAAATTCCATGTTCTTACAGTAAACGCAGATCAAGCCTTAGAATGGTTCCCTACAAGGATACACAAGCACTATATCAATGTCTATATAAAAGCAAGTGGGATATGGGAATACTGTAATATTGCAGGATTTTGATTAGCAATGGCAAGTTTATCACCACCATAAGGACAAGTAAATTATTAATTGAAGAAGCCACCTTATTAATATTCCATGATAGTTTAAATCGAATGCACTTCTCGATATCGCAATCAGTAACTCCCTTCCCCCAATAAACATTATTTAATCAGGTGTGATAACGTCCCTCCAATGTTGGCAAGTGCATAATGAACTTTATGCAGAGGGTGTATATGTCTTTAATCTTAAAGGGACATTCTCACCAAAAATGCCAGAAACCTGCAGATTTACTGTACACTCAGAACCTATACAAATGTTGCTGTGAATCGGAGTGCCGAATCCACAAATGAATTGCATTCATTTTTGTCTTTGATCAACTGCTTACAATGGGCTCTCACTCTGATGCTTTCACTTTCCTAAAGTGCCTGATGAGCCCTCATCCCTCCTTCCCACTTCCTAGTTGTTGTGCAGTGGTTGTAATTTTCTTACTTGCAAACCTATATGGAAGGATGCCTGAAGCCTTAAAGTGAGGACTTATTAGCCTACTTTCACTGGGATGACATGCTGACAAGCTTTTGAGCGGTCCCTAGCAAAACGCTACACTAGCAAAACGCTACATTGTAGTTGAGGCTTTGAAAAGATAGCATTTTCAGTTCTGCATATTACCAATAAAATACATATTCATGCGCTCTATTATTACTATATCCTATTAACTCAGATATCAGTTTACAACCCTTTTCCTGATCTCTTTGAAATAATTGACATTCCTTTGCTGCAAGGTACAACGTAACAGAGTTTCTATTCAGAACTAACGGATGACTGCAGTCCTTTGGCTTTTGAGTGAATCCATCATAATAGCTGTTCTTCTGCTATCAATGCAGCTCTAGAAAATACCACTGTTTAAGTGTTTAGTGGGATGTCAGTAGGAACAGTAGTTTATGGTTTTCCTTACTGTGCAATGTCTTTTCAAGGGCAGATTAAACATTGAGTCAGCGCAATGAGTCATTATTTGAAAACACATCCAACCTTTCTTGCCCCTGTTATACAAGCTACATTATTATTATCCCCTGGGACTTTAGACTGGTAAAAGGTTGGAGACCTGAAAGCTATAGAGCCAAAGGTTAGTCAAGCATTTGCGTTTCAGAATCACCCTGTTTTTTATAATCACACTGCGTTTATCTGCCCTTGTGTACAAATGAGAAAGTTATTAGAAATGATATTTTTACAAGTAACTGTATATGGAAGAAATGGTTATATACAAGCTGGAAAATGAAATATTGTATGGTTGACAATTCTTGAACGGACTTAAAATATTGATCCTTATTTAATGACAGAGAATGAGATGTGTCAGGTGTCACTTTAAACTACAGAAAATCTAATTCACAGTTTGGTAAAGATCAAACAATATATGAATATGGTAGTTTTAAACATGGCTATTCACCAATGTCTAATCTATGGCCTGAAGAAACACTGGAGTGGGCTTAGTTGTGGGTGGTCCAGGAGGGGGTGAGGGTAATAGTGCCAGCAAAGCCACGAAATAAAATGCCAATAGTGACAGAGGATGCTTTGCAGTGGAGAGCTGGGAGAGTGAATCAGTTTTGCAGGCTCCAGGTCAGAATGGAACAGTTGGGGCTTGTTAGGTAAAGTAGCTCTTTGGAGTGGACATTCCTTTTCTTATTCTAGTCTGAATTGGTCTGTTTTGAAAAAACGTTACAATCCAGAAAGCCTTGTGGCGGTTTATCCTCCAACCAATCTGTGAAAATATCGGCGGTGCCTGGTGGGCCAGTTCGTCCAATTGGATTTACAATTGTAGCGGTAGATCGGAAATCCAATTCGGAAAGACATCTGCCCATGTATAGGTAGCTCTAGAGCAAAGCAGAAAACCAAACAGTCAGCAAGACAGTAAAAAGAATAAGAACAGCTGGCGCCTGTAGCAAACAGACAGTTGAATAACCAATGGTCCTATATGTATTAGTAAGGCCATATGAGTAGCTAGAGGCTCATGGGGCTCCATGTACATATTTTAGTGCTCCACAAAACAGTAGTTCAGCCCTACAAACCTCATTTACATTTTACTTAAAGGGCATGTCCACCCAAAACTATAATTCCCCCCCACTACTGGCCCCAATCTGTAGTGTAATAAATCCTTACTTACAAACTGGCCACCAAGAGGATTTCAGAGTCCATATAGGACTCTGCCTCCTGTCTCTCCCTGCCTCTCCTTCCTGTTTTGCAAGCCCTCCCCCTACCATAAAATCCCTTTGCCCATTAGAGTACTATCCTGCCCCTAGACCCAACCACCATAAAAGTTTACAGGACTCCCCTGAACTTTACTTACCTTACCTCTCCCCGGCGTTCTCAGCAGCCAATCACGGACGCGGCTGCCGATCCCGCCAGCCGCTTGCAGTTTCATGCAGTTCGGAGTAAAATATTTTATGCATAATAACGACCACACAATAATAGGCCCAGAGGGTTTTATGTTGTCCCCAGTGTATGCTCCCCATTTGCACTTCATTTTGGTCTACACAATTGTTAAATTAGCCCCTTAATCGTACACACTGCGATAGGTATAATAATTGCTTCTTTTCTGTGCACACATTTTTTACACATTATTATTGTGTAGAAACACCACTGCATTCAGGTTTCCGGACCTGGATTTAAGCTTAGAATGATTTACAGTCGCTTCAGGCTAAATTCCCGCACTTTGCTGGCTGCTATTGCAGGTTTTTAATCAAGACACCATTCTGGTTAATTCTCCAAAGAGAACGTTTTGTAGGAAGGCTCGGGGCATTCCTTCCCTACCATCTCATTATAAAGGGGTTTCCGTTCGGGGATGGGGAGGAGATTCTCCACACTTCCCTAAAAAGATGAGAATGGTGGAGGTGCTATCCTGAGAGGAATCTGCCTGCCAGTTCTTAGCAATTGCTGCAGCTGCCAGATTCTAAAGCATGGCTCGCATGATAAGTCCTGTTCATTTTGTAATGTTGCTGAGCAAGGACTTTGGATGAATAATGTATTTTGTGATTAAAACTGACTGTATCTAAACACAAGCCGAGAGTAAAATTGCTGGTGAGACTCCATTTTTATTGTATTTTTAGATTAGAGTTTTTATATCCTAGTATAGTAGATCATAGAATGAAAGAGACGCCAGCAAACTGTGGATTAGGCGAACAAACAGGTGCGTATGTCCTTTTTCGCCAAGAATCCTACATGTGTGGCTGCTCGGTGGGACAGGACAGACCACCAGCGATTAGAGATGGCCGGAACGGGGAAGTTTTGTTCCGTTTTCGGATTTACAGATCTCAGGGAAAAAAACAAAAATCTAAAAATGTAATTTTGGGACATCGGACCGCATTTTGGATAATTATTGAATGTACGAGGTTATTTTCGGCAATCCTCTGAAATAGTCTTGAACGTTCGATAACCCTCGAAAAAAGGATTGGAAAACTACATTCGAGTTTCCGATCATATTTTCAAGGATTATGGAATGTTCAAGGTTATTTTCGATGATTACCAATGATCAAAAATGCAAACAATCAGCCCGGATTTGGACAGAACATTCAGATTTCCGAGCCGGACCGGATCCCATCTCTACCAACCATGCCTGACCCAGTGACTGCTTGTGCTAAATGGACATTCGTGGGGAATGCCATTCCATGTGTGTACGAGCCTTTTGTTTTTTAAGGAGACCCATACTGTCATATTCCATTTAAAAATTTTTTACATTGTAAATGAGGTATGAGGTATTCCGACCTCATGTTCCACAGCAGTGGAATTAGCAATTGAAGTCTGCTGGAGCACTCACAGTTGACAGCATTCTGGCCTGTGTTCAGGCTTTCTTCTTCCTTGCATGCTCGCTGCATACAAAAGGATGATGACTTGTTAGGCTTATTAAAGTTTTTTTCTTCCATTAAAGGTCACTATACTCACCAAAAACTTTACATTATCTGAAATACAATTTGAGAAAGAAAAATGATGGTACTCACATCTTTATCTGTACTTTTTTAATCATTCACAAAATTATTAATGATTAGTGAGTGCTCCTAATTGCCCCCACACTCCCTTACTCACTGCCTTCTTGTTGTGTCTGCGACACTTATAAGTTCTACTCAGCTTCACATGGACACTGCTCTGCTCTCACATCTCCCCCTCCCTTCTTTCTTTTCTCTGCTGATTCTCATAATTGTTGCAGAAAGTGTGCTGGAAGGCAAAGATCCTAGTTAGGGGTCAGAAATAGGACACATAGTATAATTTCTGCTTCTGGAGTGACCGTTCTTTCCCTGTAAATGCTGTGATTTCAGGATCTATAGCTCAGATTTAAAATCCAAAAAAAGTTTTGGAATCTTTCTGTATCTAAAGGTACATTTTTTTGAAATTCGAGTATCGATACCCTTTAAAGATGTCTAGCACAGTATATAGGAAGAAAAGCAGAAATTGAAGAAGGAGTTACAAGAATTAAAATGATAAATCATGAAGAACAGTAAAGAAGGTAAAGGGAAAATAATTTCTTCCCTTTAAAGGATAAAATCACTTACAGGAGATTCAATAAAAGCTCTTATGGTTAAAAATGGTGCTAATTGCTCCAGCCAATCAGATGTTATTTAAAGGTGGGTACACAGCATACAATTCTTCCTCCTCGCCGACTGATCAAGGCTTCCAACCGGTCGTCAAGGAGTTAGGACTGTCGGTCACGGCAAAAGCAGCCGCTTCTGACAGTTAGCCACGACTGATCATGTGTCCATAGAGGACCACACAATCGGTTGTGGTTTTCCGACCCGTCCGCCAAACAATAATTTGGCTCAATCGTCAGAAACACTGGAATGTCGGACAGTCGGTCGGAGGAATTATTGTATGGTGTGTACACTGCTTAACACTTGAAAGCTATCAAATGATTGTTTGGGGCAAAAGTAGCACCATTTTAATGAACCTTTATTGAATAGCCTTAATAGGCTTTCAAGAATGACCAAACCTGCCCATCCATGGATTTCTCTGTGTATAAATAAATGCTTCCACAGTACTGACTTCCTGTTTGCAGGACCCCTAATAGTCTGTATGGCTCAGCGCATGGTGGTTGATTCAGTTGCTCAGTAGAGATCGGAGCATGTTTGACCCACCAACAGCCAATCAGTAGAAATTACTGTTAGGAACATTCCAAAGTAGTGGTGCATCCTGGGAAAAAGGTTCATTGCAGAACCTGAAATGTAAAACTGGCCTCTTCATGCGTGGCAAAACAAAGACAATATGAAGATGTAGTGTAATGTAGATAAATAAGATAAGATGCAGTCGCACTCCATGCAAATGTGAATTTATTCAGCAGGTGAAGATGAAGAGGCCTAGACCCTCGAAATGTTGTGATTTGATGTGTGGTTGATAATAAATTCACATTTGCATGGAGTGCGACTCTGCATCTTATCTATTGGATTACATTATTTCCTTGGGGAATTGGAGTTCTGCACTCAAGTGGACAGTGTGCTTATTGACTTTTTGCTCATAATGTAGATAAATAGTTTAAATAATATTTTTTCCCCACTGATGTTGCCAGTAATAAATACTGGTTCTATTTTCCATGACGGGGCTTTTAAAGCTACAAATATAGCAATCTCATTACAATCCCCCATTAGACTTTAATAAGGTGGACAAATAATTTTCGACTGTAGAAGCCAATCTGCCTTTTTAGTAGGTTGCCAGTTCCATAAATAATTATAGAAACCCTTAAATGTTTTTTCCACCCTGAAAAATGTTTTTGTTGTAGTGTTGGGTACCCTAGCCCCAACCACTATGTGCCTTCATACTTGGCATGAAGATCTGGCTTTAAGAACATCCTGCTGGTGTGTATTGGGATTTCTGACTTTTGGGGAGTAAGGAAGCCAACTCTACATTTTCATTTACAGTGGGCATGCCCTTTAAATTAAGATACAATGCCTAATCCAAATCCAGTACATTCTAAAACCGAATGGCCATGTGCTATTCTAATGATGGAATAGAAGGAGTGATATTTATAAATGTAACCACACAGTGTAGGAAAGCTTTAGGGAAACAAATCTAATTCCATCTTATAAAACAAGTGGTATCAGTTGCAGAAAGAGGTTATACATTGCTTTATAGGTCACTGGTGAGATCTCACCTTGAATATTGTATTCAGTTTCGAGGCTCTGTTAACAGCAGGGCATTAATAAAACAGGAGCAGGTAACGGAGAGAGATTGAGCAGGCCTAAATAAAAATATGTTATGACTTAACAACCTTAATATGCACCACTTAATGGGGGAATGGAGAAGTAAGGTGGAAACAATAAAATATATCAAGGGAATTAACTGAGAGAGCACAAGACAAATAAATCAAAGAGCGAAAGGTAAAATATTGATGGGCTTATTTTCCACAGGAAAGAGATAAATGCACAGTGTAGAATTCTAATGTTGATGTGTAAAGCAATAAATAGACAAGTCCTGTTGGATTTTCCTTTGCGTGGGTGATGCTCTTGGTATATGTTCATCGTTATCTGTACAGTATAACTAATATCAAGAAGAAGGAAAGGTAGAGTAGACACTTGTCTGGGATTGTCAGATCCAATATAAAGAATTCAAGTGCACCAATAGCAATTAAAAAGAAGAATGCACTCAATACCATGTGATTATGCATCAGAATTAAATATGAACAAAAAAGTTGAGTTTCGTTCTGACTGCGGGTTCCGGTTCCAAAAATCTGAAAATTCGATTCAAATCCAATTGAATTTGAGTTTTAGAATTTTGGTGGCAATTCGTTCTAACCTTGAATTTCGGGTGAAGACTCACATTATATTGTGCATCAACTTACCAAACCTGACATCAATTTGTAGAACACATACTCTTTATTTAAAATATGGTGTAAAGTGTAGGGTCTAATTGTTTAATATATATTGGATACGCTGAAGACAGGGCTTTGGGTATAAAAATAGAGGGATTGTCTAATCTGCAACTGTAGAAGAGACAATCCTTGGGTCAGGAGCTGTGTACTTGCATCCTAAGAGAAAAGGTGTTTCACACAATTTGACACCTTACCCTGGGCAGTTTCGATAACACCTCTTAGCCACAATGCATCCACACCTTGCATTCAGCAGGTCCCTAACACCTTGCTGTTGCTATTTGGGACTTTCCAGGGTACTTATAATGCCAACAGATTCTTGTACAAATCATTCTGAATTGAGAAAGTTGATGACTAGCAAAACGTCTTCAAGATCTAAACTTTAAGTCCAGTTGATCTAACTGAATACAACAGATATACCATTACCTGGATGAATGAATATTACAGATATACCATGACCTGGATGAATAAATATTACAGATATACCATGACCTGGATGAATGAATATTACAGATATACCATGACCTGGATGAATGAATATACAGATATACCATGACCTGGATGGATGAATATTACAGATATACATGACTGGATGAATCAATATACAGATATACCATGACCTGGATGAATAATTTTACAGATACCATGACCTGGATGAATGGATATTACAGATATACCATGATCTTGATGAATGAATATTACAGATATACCATGACCTGGATGAATTAATATTACAGATATACCATGACTTGGATTAATGGATATAACAGATATACCATGATCTTGATGAATGAGTTTTACAGATATACCATGACCTGGATGAATGGATATTACAGATATAACCATGACCTGGAATGAAGAATATTACAGATATACCATGACCTGGATAATGAATATTACAGAATACCATGACCTGAATTAATAAATATTACAGATATACCATGACCTGGATGAATGAATAGTACAGATATACATGACCTGGATAAATGAATATTACAGATATACCATGACCTAAATGAATAAATATTACAGATATACCATGACCTGGATGAATTAATATTACAGATATACCATGACCTGGATGGATAATTATTAGAGATATACCATGACCTGGATGAATGAATATTACAGATATACCATAACCTGGATGAATGAATATTACAGATATACCATGACCTGGATGAATGAATAGTACAGATATACCATGACCTGGATAAATGAATATACAGAATACCATGACCTAATGAATAATATACAGATATACCATGACCTGGATGAATGAATATTACAGATATACCATGACCTGGATGAATAATATTACAGATATACCATCCCCGGATGAATGAATATTAACAGATATACCATGACCTGGGAATGAATATTACAGATATACCGTGACCTGGATGAATGAAATTACAGATTACGTGACCTGGATGATGAATATTACAGATATGACCATGACCTGGATGAATGAATATTACAGTATACCATGACTGGATGAATGAATATTACAGATATACCATGACCTGGATGAATGAATATATACAGATATACCATCGACGGATGAATGAATATTACAGATACCATGACCTGAGAATGAAATACAGATATACCTGACCTGGATGAATGAATATTCAGATATACGTGACCTGGATGATGAATATACAGAATCACATGACCTGGATGAATGATATACAGATATACCATGACCTGGATGATGAATATTACAGATATTCGATGACTGGATAAATGAATATTACAGATATACCATGACCTGATAAATGATATTACAGATATCCATGACCTAGAGGATAACATAACAGATATACAGACCTGGATGGATAAATATAACAGATAACCATGACCTGGGTGAATGAATATTACAGATATACCATGACCTGGATAAATGAATATTACAGAGTATACCATGACCTGGATAAATGAATATTACAGATATACCATGACCTGGATGAATCAATATTACAAATATACCATGACCTGGATGAATTAATTTACAGATATACCATGACTGGAATGTATACAGAATACCATGATACTGAGATGAATATACAGATATACCATGACTGGTGAATGAATATACAGATATACCATGACTGGTGAATGAATATTACAGATATACCATGACCTGATGAATGAATATTACAGATATACCATGACCTGGATGAATGAATATTACAGATAACCATGACCTGAGGAATGAATACATATACGATGTATTCGATGTGACCTGGATGATATTACAGTATACCACCTGGATGAATGAATATTACAGATATACCATGACCGGATGAATGAATATTACAGTATATCATGACTGGATGAATGCATATACAGATACCATGACGGATGAATGAGAACTTCACAAGATGTTATATAAATACCTAAACAATACAGACAATCCAAGAATTTAATGTAATGTTATATATATGTTTCAATGGTAAAGTAACACTTTTCACTATTTGGAGTGTACATTAATTACAGGTATAGAATTGGTATCTACTGTATATTTCAGAAAGGTTGCTTTGCATTCTGGGAGGTGTGCGAGTCCTTCCTTTTAGAGGCTTTTAATCAACCATTAACTTATCTCCATGCAACATTGCATAGCATGTTCAACCTCCCAGTACATGGCTTCACTCTACAATGGACAAAAACTAGTTATGCACATCTGTACAGCAACAAGAGGACAGTTGGCAGCTACGTGGAAAAAGTCAGCACCAACTTGAGGCTAGCTGGATCCTTAGCAGCAACTCTACAAAACAAAAAGCTGGTCTAAAATGTTGGATCTCTGGGTTCTCTGATATACCATGACCTGGATGGAAGTGACAGCGGAGTCTGAACTTTCCAAAGAATATCTGGGTATCTATAGGGTTAAAAATACTAAATGCCAATTTTAATGTTAGTAATGTTCATCTGAAATTGGATAAATCATTGCAATGTATTAAGAACTGATCTATATACAGGAATTCTCCGTAAAACGGTTACTTGCTGAAATTAAAACATGTTAAAAAGACAATTTAACTATACTAATGTATTTTAATGTATGAAAATGATTGAACAAAAAGAAGAATAGTGCTAGTCTTCTCACAAGTTAGAATTTTAGCTTAACTGTCAGCAGTGTCACATTGTAAGATTTATAGCTCTATATTTATTAGATAGAAATATAGAAATCTGTATACCGTTCTTTTGGGGTTGGAAAGCAAAGAAACCACAGCGATAAATGTATGAAAAATGAATATAGTTTACTTAATCAAGTTACCGTGACAATAAAACAAACAAAGATTACTTCAACATAAAACATACACACTATATTAAATATATACATGACACATGATTACATGTAGACTACATTAGATACCACAGAATGTATACTTCAATGTTAGCCTTGTGTTGTCCTGGCCTGTATCCATCAGATCCCACTGACATCTGGCATGGCTTCCACCTTGTCCAATCTCCAGTCTGTGTCCTCAGTCTCTCAGTAGTCCAACTGGGCTTCTCCTAGTCCAAGAATACATCCCTTCTCCTAGTCCAAGATACACCCTTCTCCTAGTCCAAGAATACATCCCCTTCCTCATCCAAGAATACATCCCTTCTAGTCAAGAATGCATCCCTTCTCCTAGTCCAAGAATAACATCCCTTCTCCTAGTCCAAGAATGCATCCTTCTCCTAGTCCAGAATGCATCCCTTCTCCTAGTCCAAGATACATCCCTTCTCTAGTCCAAGAATACACCCTTCTCCTATCCAGAATCATCCCTTCTCTAGTCCAAGAATGCATCCCTTCTCCTGTCCAAGAATACACCTTCTCCTAGTCCAAGAATACATCCCCTCTCCTAGTCAAGAATGCATCCCTTCTCCTAGTCCAAGAAGCATCCTTCTCCTAGTCCAAGAATACATCCCTTCTCCTAGTCCAAGAATACCACCTTTCAGTCCAGACAAGAATACATCCTTCTCCTAGTCAATACCCCTCAGTCAAGAATCATCCCTTCTCTAGTCCAAGAATACATCCCTTCTCCTAGTCAAGAATACACCCTTCTCCTAGTCCAAGAATACATCCTTTCCTAGTCCAAGAATCATCCCTTCTCCTAGTCCAAGAATACATCCCTTCTCCTAGTAAAGATACATCCCTTCTCCAGTCCAAGAATGCATCCTTCCTAGTCCAGAAACATCCCTTCTCCTAGTCCAAGAATCCATTCTCCTAGTCCCAAGATCATCCCTTCTCCAGTCCAAGAATACATCCTTCTCCTAGTCCAAGAATACATCCCTTCTCCTAGTCCAAGAATCATCCCTCTCCTAGTCCAAATCATCCCTTCTCCTAGTCAAAGAATACATCCCTTCTCCTAGTCCAAGAATGCATCCCTTCTCCTAGCCCAAGAATAATCCCTTTTCCTAGCCAAGAATACATCCCTTCTCCTAGTCAAGAATACATCATCTCCTAGTCCAAGATACATCCCTTCCCTAGTCCAAGAAATACACCCCTTCTTCTAGTCCAAGAATACATCCCTTCTCTAGTCCAAGAATACACCCCATCTCTAGTCCAAGAATACACCCTTCTCCTAGTCCAAAAATACACCCCTTCTCTCAGTCCAAGAATACCTCCATTCTTCTAGTCCAAGAATACATCCCTTCTCCTAGTCCAAGATACACCCTTCTCCTAGTAAAGAATACATCCCTTCTCCACTAGTCCAAGAATACATCTTCTCCTAGTCCAAGAATACATCCCTTCTCCTAGTCCAAGAATACATCCATTTCCTAGTCAAGAATTACATCCCTTCTCCCTAGTCCAAGAATACATCCCTTCTCCTAGTCCAAGAATTACATCCTTCTCCTAGTCCAAGAATTACATCCCTTCTCCTCCAGTCCAAGAATACATCCCTTCTCCTAGTCCAAGTATAATCCGTCTCCTAGTCCAAGAATGCAACCCTTCTCCAGTCCAAGAATACATCCCTTTTCCTAGTCCAAGATGCATTTCCCATTACTGCCTTTACCCAGTTTATATCCAATTTACCATCTATTCCTCCCCCCAGTAAAACATGGACAGGCGCCTTCTCTTCTCCTATTCCCATAGACACGACGTCTCTGTGATACACAGTATGCAAATGAAAACTGGCTAACCATTGTTATTTGCCCAATCTAGGAACCAGCATTAATTTACACCTGTGTATGAACTAATTATCATGGGAATGCAGTATCCTGCCTTCATAGATGTATTTTTTTACCATGACTGACCAGGTGCCTGTGAGAGAATGCCATCTATCTCTTTTGTATTGCCCAATATACATTGTAAATAGAATCTTGGCATATTAAATGATATAAAACATTTTACATTAATATATGTAAAGTAGAGATGTCCAAACTTCGCAAAATCCCGTCCGCTCGAGTATCTGAAATTTTCGAAAAAATCCGTGAGCGGACCCATTAAAATGAAAAATATCCTCGAATTTTGAGATTAAGAAAATATGAGAAATCCTCGTATTTTCGAATTTTTCGAAATTACGAGAAAACCGCGGTTCGAAGTTTGGAAGCGGAAAATCCGGAAAATCCGCCGTTCGCGAACGGGATAAATCCACGGCGGATCGGGTTCAGATCCGAAACCGGCCTCCTAATGTAAGAACACGATTTCTTAACATGACTCAGAAATGGTATTTAATTTATATATACACCTCCCGTGCCTAGTACTTTTATAGAACCTGGAGACTTGAAATTAGACTTATGAAACTGGCAGTATGTCCATGGAATAGCCAAGATCCCAACTGAAATTTTTTGCGTACAAATGTTGAAATTCAGTGTCAAACTTCAACGTCAAACCGAACTATCAGGATTATTCAATAAAAGTTCTTATCGTTTAAAATGTGCTATTTTGCCCAACCAATCAGATGTTAGCTTTCAAATGTTGAATAAGATCTGATTGGTTGGGGCAAAATTAGCACCATTTTAAACGATAAGAACTTTTATTGAATCTCCCTGTATGACTTTTCAATAAAGAATTTCAGCACAGTATCTTCCATTTTTGACCTTGAATTTAAAATTTCCACAAACCCATGTTTCATTTTTAACATGTTTCATCATAATTCCATATGTTTCGCCGGATCTGCGAATTTCTTAAACCCGCAGAACGACCTCAAAATCTCAAGGTTTTGTTTGAAACTGAGCCTCCTGCCGTGACAACTTCTTTACGTTTACATTTGTCAGTGGGTTTACATTATTTGCTATATAAATATTATATATAAATATTATCATTAAATACTGTCAGGGAGATAAAAGTTCTTATCATTTAAAATGGTGCTAAATTTGCCCCAACCAATCAGATCTTATTTAACATTTGAAAGCTAACATCTGATTGGTTGGGGCAATATTAGCACCATTTTTAACGATAAGAACTTTTATTGAATAGTATAGTATTACTAAAAAAAGTCCTTTAGGGCACGGCCACACTGCAACGCAAACGCAATCGCAATCGCATGCGATTTCATGTGCGATTTTTTTGCGCTTGCGATTTTTTTCAATAAGTATAGGAAAACGCATGCGATTGCGATTAAAAATGCAGAACGCAAAACGCAACGCACCGTAAAACGTGCGGTTTTTTTTCTTTGCCGCGTTTTCAATGATTTTTTTAAAAATGCAAGCGCAATCGCAAGCGCAAACGCAAAAAAAACGCAGCACTGTGTCCTAGCCCTAATACGGTATTTTACAATATGAATTTTCCTTTGACATGAATTTCTACGCATTGTGATAAGTCTCCAATGAGTTTATTTTTGACTGTGTCTACATTGCAGACTAATGGAATAAGTGAACTTACCTTATGCTTGAGATGTTAATAGGAAGTGGATTCATTTATAATATACAATTATACACTTGTCTGCACTCATTTAGCATAAATAGCACAAAGCTGTTTGTTCAACAAAAGGTTTTTAAAAAAAAACAAAAAAACAATTAATTTGATTATAATGAGATAAATAACACAAATGTTATTTGTAATTTCTTTTTCACAGAAGCAAATTTATTTGTAAAGTCCCACAGTATATCCGATGTGCAGGGCGAGAATATTTTCTACTATTACTACTGCTAATATCTTCTCAATGTATCATGGAAATGACCAGGGATGAGTCCCTGTTTTTGAACCAAGTCTAGATTTGAGATAGAATTGTGGGTTTTGAAAATTTCGTGGATTGGGCATAAGCTTTGGGTAGTAAGAGGACGTGCCCATAGGGCACACTTGCAAGCCAATCTCCTTTGCAGTGTCACTGGAGCGCATAACATAGTATAGTTAGTATAGTATATTATAGTATAGTATTTGAGGTTGAATAAAGACAAATGTCCATCCAGTCCAACCCATCTAGCAATATCCTCATTTCCTGCCTAACTGTTGATCCAGAGGAAGGCAAAAAATCCCTACCAAATTTATGAAGGGGGAAAAAAGTGGCAATTAGGAAATTTCCCTGGATCAACTCTACTTTATGTATCAATACCAGTAACTTGTAACATTCCTTGTTTGCTGAAACTCATCCAGCTTTCTATTTAAACTGACCAATGAACCTGCCATAACAACGTCCACTGGAAGACAGTTCCATAGCTTTACCGTTCTCACAGTGAAAAACCCTTTCCCAACTCTACTTTATGTATCAATACCAGTAACTTGCAACATTCCTTGTTTGCAGAAACTCATCCAGCTTTTTATTAAACTGACCAATGAACCTGCCATAACAACGTCCACTGGAAGACAGTTCCATAGCTTTACCGTTCTCACAGTGACAAACCCTTTCCCAACTATTCTCAGAACAAAGCATATTTTTAAAGCAGGAATAAGGAGTAAAGATTAAATGACAAATACAGTTGGTAAATACAGTACCAGTATACATAAAAATATTTAAATAGTGATTCCTAACTAGGAATACAAATCTTTAAATTATTTTAATTTTTCATTCTGGTACAATTTCATCCCTTTAGTTTTGGCCAACTGATCAATATACTGTAGTCTAATGGAGCTCATCATAGAACCATGCAAAGAAGACAGAAAAATATCCTTAGTAGGATGTAGATCTCATTGCTGAAGATGGACTCATAACCCTAGCAGGCATTTGATATCATAACTCAAGATGAACCCAAACCCCTAGTAGGCAGTCTCATTGCTGAAGATAGACCCACACCCCTAGTATATGTGGACTTATAGTAGTCAGTAGATCTCATTGCTGGAGATGGATTTATACCCCTTGTAGTCAGTAGATCTCATTGCTGAAGATGGATTTATACCTCTTGTAGTCAGTAGATCTTATTTTGACAGTAGATCTCTTTGTTTCTGGTAGCTAATTCTTCTGGGGTTTACATACTGGAAGCAAGATGGATTTTTTTTTACATTACTGTAAGTGATATTGGAAAACAATAAAGGGATAAAAGAGACCAGCTTGGTGGCTGGAAAATGTAAACATGAACCTAACATAGAAACATATATGAAAAATAATGAATATATTAAAATAACCAGCAATGTGTGAAATTTACATTTACTTAGAATTTTCCCACATCCCCTGCAGGCCAAACACCAGTAATAGGTTTTCCCGCTGTTAATCAATGAAGGACTTTATGCCAAGGGGTTTTCTTTATATTCTACTACAGGGACATTGTATTATATTCTCTCTTTATCTCCAAATAGAACACATGCTAGCTTATCACCATTTAGCACCATTTCAGAGTATTCTAAGGCTCCAAGCTAAAGGAAGTGAAAATAAATCATATTGCAGTATTGTTCACTTACGATAGGAACCTAGTTCTATGGTACAATATCATATGGATTCTGTCCATGTTGCCTCCTAATAGAAACCACAAGTAAATGTCCCAATATCAGTTTGTTATTGGTAGGGGATCAAGGTCGCCAATGCCAGTCAGGCGTTGTTTAGTCAGGTGGAAAATCAGTTTTCCCAGTCACACAGTGAACCTCCTTCACCTTCCCAACTCACGTTCTGAGTCATGTGACTCCCAGTACATTTAATCCCAGTGGACCTTCTCATTCTAAGGCTCACTGACATTTAAACCATCTCCCCACCTATGTCCTATATAATCCCATTTCATTACAAACAGACAATGCAACAATCACAAATTATATATATGTCCAAAATAGCTCAGTATAAGGATCCCACGTGTTACAATTGTATTTATGTTAATATAATCACCCAAGAACCTTAGCTGGAATCATAGCTGGATTATTAACAAGGCCAACTAGGCCCTTGCATAGGGCACATGAAAATTGAGGGTCCCGGTTACTGTCTTGGATGTATGCCCATGGTTTATCTTTGTACTGTAAATTAAATGAGAGGATACCAGATTACAACACTGCCTAGGGCTCTATTTAGTTGTAATACTCCTTTTTATAGTTTACTAATAAACCTTCTGCCCTTGGGATTTTTGGTGCATGTTTTATATTTACATCAATAAGATGGGAAACGTTTGCATGTGCTATCAACACAGCAAACCAATCAAATATGTTCTTACTGCTCAGACTAATCAAAAGCTAAAATCTGATTGGTTGCAATACATTAATTACACTGGCCAACATTTGTCTTTCTTATTACATCAGCCGTTGTGAATTTTGGATTATTAACACGTTCCCTCCATCTAATTCTCGCCTTACACGGTTTAATCAAACCGTATTTACATACAGTAATCCATTTGTTAACATATCTCACAAAACCCACATTTCTTAAAATAATGAAACTAAAAGTATAAAAGTTTGTCCTTTCTATAAATCCAGACAATAAATGCAGGATAATAGCTGTTATCTCTTCTCATTGCCATAACACAAAAAACTTGGTGTCAAGGGGAGTTAGCACAACCTTTTTATTATGTACACACATTCCCTGGCCCCGTCCAGGCTTTTTTTTAATTCATTCTGTCAGATCGCAAATAATCTTTTATCAACATTGCACCTCAGCAAGTAGATTCTGAAAATGCGCAACACTACAGGATCGGAATGTCCCAGCAAACCGAGTTATGTGTCTCTGACAATTTCAATGCAAATTTACCAGAAAGCTACAAACAAACCACAGAATACCATAAAGAATGTCATTTTGTTTTAACGCCAAACACAGGGAAATACGGCACGAATCGGATACAAAATGCAAAGGATATCCCGAAGCCGTATTTGATCGCTGTACATATTTCTATGTATTTTTTAAATATAAAATGCTTGAATGGAAATATATCAGTCAGATCAATATTCCTGGATATTTCGATCTTGTATTTAATTGATAGTTAGACAGACTACATGATGTTTTTTAGTCTGAGTCCCTAACAGCAACGCAGCGTTGTGAGTTGTGTGCACTTTTGCCATGGGCTTGTGTATGCTTGTATCTGTTTTACATGGGTTTGCCTTTGCATTTCCCAGAGGATTATGGGTAAAAATGCATCTTAAAAAAATGCATGGCCTATTGATGTGTCTGCTTTCATAGAATCACAGTGCGGCCTACTTCCTGAGACATAAATGCCATGAAGACAGACCCATGTAAATAAAATGGCATCGGGGAGAGCAAAATGGCGACAGTTGGGCCTTGGCCTAAATGTTCCTAAACATTCTCTTAACAGGATAGTTATTTGCCCAATGTGAACATATACTGTATACAGGGATTGTGTAAGGTTGATCAAGGGTGGTGTCCCTGATGTGGAACGTTGTTAGCACTCTTAAGCTTCGTACACAAGTGCAATCGCGGGTGCTGAACCGCACACTGTGTATGAGCGTTCGTTATGGCCGACAATTGTGCCATGTGTGGGTGATTTGTTGGTCAAAACGAACGTTCGGCCGGGGCTCGGAGCCCGAATCGTCAGACGGGGAGTAGTGTAGGTTGCTGGCAATTGTGCCTTGAGAATACTACACAAAGCTCCATTCAAATTCCATTTAAAAGGCCAGCTCTGCGTATAGCTAAGGCACTGGTGCAATTATAGTGCTGAGTTGGTTGCTAAATGTTCTTCAGGAAATGGTGCAGTATGGATCATGTGATTGGGCAGCTTTATAAGACGTATTCTGATATTTATTGAAAATGCATTTCTATCTTAAAGGACAACTCCACTTACCTAATCCACGATCCCTCGTTGGAAAATTCCCAGGGTGAAGACCTAAACTGCACTGTCCTCACCCCTGGGTTCACTTTCTAACTTTACTCACCTGAAGTTTCTTTCGATGCTCCACTCCTGGAGTCCGTCAGCGACTTAGGCCAATGAGGAGACACGTTTTGAAAGAAGTGTGTCTTCTCATTCGCTGGATCGCGAACCCGGAAGTGGTAGCAGACCATAGAAGG
Source organism: Hymenochirus boettgeri (assembly GCA_019447015.1). Classification (NCBI taxonomy): domain Eukaryota; kingdom Metazoa; phylum Chordata; class Amphibia; order Anura; family Pipidae; genus Hymenochirus; species Hymenochirus boettgeri. Next base: position 227,177 of record JAACNH010000042.1, on the reverse strand, counting down.
AAACTGAGTAAATCTAGACTTAGAAAGTGAACCCAGGGGTAAGGACAGTGTGGTTTAAGTCCTCACCCTGGGTACTACGGATGGCAGGTAAGTATAATTGTTAAAAATGAAACAAAACAAACATCAACAATGTTCCATCAACTAAAAGAACATGGCTCCATAGAGAACTTCCCTTTATTCAGTTCATATTGCTGATATCCTCAAACAACCGTTGTCTAGGATTGAGCAAGTGAAGAAAATGTAATGATTTTCTATCTGACTGGCGATGCAGACCGGTAAGCCTGACATCTGATATTGTGATGATTTTTGAAGATATACAGTAAAATTGGTCCTTTCTGTGCAATCAGAATACATGACGGCAGATCCTAAAATCAAGATGGTTGTGTTTCTTCCTTAAATGCAGAAAAATAACCTTAAAATGGCTTGTAGATATAAATCAATTGTGGACCCAGTTCTCCAACTAATGCAATGTTATGGAGCCACTGTACATGTTTGATTATTTACATAGTTACATACATCTGTAGTGCCACACAGTATCTATATAGATGGCCTATAACGAATGGCTTTCTCTTTCATACATCTATTTATTAAACTATTGAAATAAAGAAATCCTAGACAAACTAATACAGAATACACAACTATGCTTCTGGCATATATAAGATGAATTTCGTTGAGCCTGACATCCTTTCAATGGAGCATGAATCACACGAAGTCTATTTAGTCTACTCTACTCCCTACAGTCTAAAGGTTCGTACACACGTGCGATGGCGGATGCCGACCCACAACGCACGATCGGTACCAATGGCCATTTTGGATAATGATTGTGCCTTGTATGGGCACTTTTTTCAGCCAAAACAGCCGCTCGTTCGGAGACCCGCTGGGCGGTCAGGCTATGATCCCCTACTGAATAAAATGCGATAAAATGCCCATACATGACACGATTATCGGCCTAAACCATAAGGGTCACTGGTTATAATCCAAAGTCAGATCAAAGTCCACATTGCATCGCATAGACCCATTATAATGGACATCAGGGAAAAACCACGCAAACGACCCTTTGTGATTACGTTCAGAGGCGTCAGTGACATGGTTCATGTTGGAGCTGTATAAATCCACAATGATAAAATAAAAATCACAGTTTCTACTTCTACGTGGAGGCAGCATGATATTACTGAATGGGTCCGTGGAGGCAGCATGATATTACTGAATGGGTCCGTGGAGGCAGCATGATATTACTGAATGGGTCCGTGGAGGCAGCATGATATTACTGAATGGGTCCGTGGAGGCAGCATGATATTACTGAATGGGTCCGTGGAGGCAGCATGATATTACTGAATGGGTCCGTGGAGGCAGCATGATATTACTGAATGGGTCCGTGGAGGCAGCATGATATTACTGAATGGGTCCATAGAGGCAGCATGATATTAATGAATGGGTCCTACAAGCTCACCTCACTCATAGTGTCCCCTTTTGTGTTTCCATTTTTTCCCCCTTCATAAATTTGGTGGTTTTTTTTGCCTTCCTCTGGCTCAACAGTTAGACAGGAAGTATTGCTGAGCCGGTTGGACTGGATGGACATATGTCTTTATTTAACCTCAAATTTACTATACTTGTTATTATCATTACCTGTACAATTATAACATTACCATAAAGCAACTGTCACTGGGTTATTATCATTACCTGTACAATTATAACATTACCATACAGCAACTGTCACTGGGTTATTACCATTACCTATACAATTATAACATTACCATACAGCAACTGTCACTGGGTTATTATCATTACCTATACAATTATAAAATTACCGTATAGCAACTGTCACTGGGTTATTATCATTACCTGTACAATTATAACATTACCATATAGCAACTGTCACTGGGTTATTATCATTACTTGTACAATTATAACATTACCATACAGCAATTGTCACTGGGTTATTATTATTACATGTACAATTATAACATTACCATACAGCAACTGTCACTGGGTTATTATTATTACCTGTACAATTATAACATTACCATACAGCAATTGTCACTGGGTTATCATTTTATTATATGGGTAAATGTGGCGTATTTCTTCTGTGTTGATTTTTATCGTTAATGTGCATCACCCTCTTATGTGGATTTCTGTAATGTGTCTCAATCTTTATGTGTTGATTCAGTTCAGTGTCTCCCATCTTATTGTGTGATTTATGTTAATGTGTCCCATCTTATTGTGTGATTTCATGTTAAATGTGTCCTCTATTTCTTAATGTGTATTTTAACATGTTAATGTGTCCATTCTTATTGTGTGATTTCATGTTAATGGTCAGGTCAGCATGTATTGTTTGTGATTTCTGTTAATGTGTCGCCATCTTATGTGTGATTTCATGTTAAGTTGTCAGTATGTTATTGTGATTTTCATGTAATGTGTCAGCATGTTATTGTGTGATTTCATGTTAATGTGTCACCATCCTATTGTGTGATTTCATGTTAATGTTGTCAGCATGTTATTGTGTGATTTCATGTTAATGTGTCCCATCTATTGTGTGATTTCATGTTAATGTGTCAGCATCTTATTTTGTGCTGACATGTTAATGTCAGATGTTATTGTGAGTTCATGTAATGTGTCGCATTCTTATTGTGTGATTTATGTTAATGGTCAGATGTTATGTGTGAGTCCAGGTAAAGGTGCTATCCTCATTTTGTGATCTCATGTTAATGTGCCATCATCTTGTTGCGTCCAGCAAATGTGCCATATTCTCATTGTTGTAATTCCATGTTAATATGTTAACTCATTTGTAATTCCATGTTATGTTATCAACTCCGTTCCTGGTTGATTGGCCATGTTAATATGTTATCTCATTGTGTCATTCCATGTTAAGTGTCATTATCTGCATGGTTATGTCATATCCAACCATGTTATAAACTCATTGTGTAATTCCATGTTATATTGTTATAAATTCATTGTGTAATTCCATGTTAATGTGTCATTTCTCATTGTGTAATCCATGTTAATGTGGATCAATTATGTCTTCATGTTTGTGTCATTCCTTGTGAACCATTTAATGTGTCATCTCATTGTTAATTCCATTTAATTGTTATAACTCATTGTGTAATTCCATGTTAATGTGTCATTATCTCATTGTGTAATTCAATGTTAATGTGTCATTATTATTGTGTACTCATGTTAATGTTATAACTCATTGTGTAATTCCATGTTATATGTATCAATCTCATTGTGTAATTCCATGTTAAGTGTCATATCTTCATTGTGTATTCCATGTTAACATGTTAAAACTCATTGTGTAATTCCATGTTTAATATGTTATACTATTGTGTGTATCCTGTTAATGTGTCATCTCATTGTGTAATTCCATGTTAATGTGTTATATCATTGTGTACTTCCATGTAAGTGTATACTCATGGTATTCATGTAATGTGTTTCATTCTTGTGTAATCCATGTTAATGTGTCATCTATGTGTAATTCCATGTTAATGTGGTCATTCTTCATGTGTAATTCCCGTTAATGTGTATACCCTCTTATCTCCATTGTGTGTAATTCCATGTTAATGTGTCATTATCTCATTGTGTAATTCCATGTTAAATGTGTTCATCTCATTGGTAATTCCATGTTAATGTGCATCTCATTGGTAATTCATGTAAGTGTTTCATCTCTGTGTAATCATGTTAATGTGCTTCATACTTCATGGAATTCCATGTTAATGTGTCAATCTCATTGTGGTAATCCATGCATTAATAGGTTATCAAATCATTGTGTGATTCCATGTTAATGTGTCATTCTCATTTTGTGATCCAGTTTAACAAGTGTCCATCACATTGTGTGATCCTTTTGTGCATCTCATCCTGATTCCATGTTAATGTGTTATCTCATTGTGTAATTCCATTTAATCGTTATAAACCCATTGTGTAATTCATGTTAAGTGTCATTATCTCATTGTGTAATTCCATGTTAATGTGTATACTCATTGTGTAATTCCATGTTATATGTGTATTTACATTGTGTATTCCATGTTATGTGTCATTTCTTTTGTGTAATTCCATGTTAATGTGTCATCTCATTGTGTAATTCCATGTTAATGTGTTTATCTCATGTTGTAATTCCATGTTATGTGTATATTCATGCCTGTATTCATGTTAGGTATTTCTCATGTGTAATTCCATGGTACATGTGTCATCCATGTGTGAATTCCAATTGTTAATGTGTCTCATACTTGTGTAATTCCATGTTAAGTGGTCATTATCTCCATTGGTATAACCATGTTAATGTGTCATCTCATTGTGTAATTCCAGTTAATGTGTCATTATCTTCATTGTGTAATTCCATGTAATGTGTCTTATCTCATTGTGTAATTCCATGTTGTGTTAATGTGTCATCTCATTGTGTATTCATGTTAAGGTTCATCTCATTGTGTTAATTCCATGTTAATGGTCAAATCTCATTGTTGGAAATTCCATTCTTGTTTAATTGTCATTATCTCATTGTGTAATTCCATGTTAATGTGTCATTATCTCATTGTGTAATTCCATGTTAATGTGTCATCTCATTGTGTAATTCCATGTTAATGTGTCATTATCTCATTGTGTAATTCCCTGTTAATATGTTATAAACTCATTGTGTAATTCCATGTCAATAGGTTATCAACTCATTGTGTGATTCCATGTTAATGTGTCATCATCTCATTTTGTGAATCCAGGTAAAAGTGTCATCATCAGTTTGTGTGAGTCCATTTTTGTGCTATCATCACTTTGTGTGAGACCAAGTAAATATGCCAACATCTCATTTTGTAATTCTAATGTTGCTGTGTCACCATCATGTTTTGCCAATGAGTCTTTATTGCATTGTGTTATCCTATGTGTCATCATCACATAGTATGACTCCATGTTGACGTGTCACCATCTGATTGTGTGACACGTCAACATGGAGTCATACTATGTGTGCTAGAGACAAAATCTCTAGCAACCAATCAAATGCTATCTAACTGTAATAAACCAGAAAAAAACACAACTTATGATTGGTTGCAGCAAATTAACAGCCCCGGCAAATTCTTTGCACCTCTTATTAAATAAGCCCCATTGTGTAAAAAACCTCCCGCCATACACATTCACTTTGCTTGTGCGGCTGTATAAGCGCAGCAAAGCGTTTCAGTTCAATATGGTGGGTAACAGCGCGTGAAAGCCTTTCCTCTCCTATATGGAGAATCTCACTAAAGTCTGGTAGGTTTCTATGTAACTGATTTGTCTGCAAATGCTTATAATAAGACAGGCTGTTATTATCATATCTATTATTCTCCTACACGCAGTGCGTTGGGCTATGTGTCATGGCTCACTGTATATTCTAATACCATGGAATGGAACACGGTTGAAATTCTGTTCTAAGGCAGAATCCCTGGGGGTTTGATATAAAACAGTGGGTAAAGGGGACTCAGGAATAAAATAATCACATAACTCAACATAAATATTTACATCTATAGGTTCTTAGCGTTATCATTGTAAATGTCTCTTTTACTGGTTTATTCCTTCTTCAAATAAAATCATGGTTTATGGGAGTTAAAATACACACACAAAGTATATATAGATATCTAAATACTATATACAGGTAGGTAGGTATAGATAGATAATACTAGTATTAATATCCATAGACTACCTGTCCAATCATACCCATATCCCCTACTGTTATATATCCTAGGACTGAACCCCTCCCTGTATAAGTTCCCCCATATCATATCCATAGACTACCTGTCCTATCATACCCATATCCCTCCTGTTATTCTCCTAGGACTGACCCTGTAATATTCCCCATATTAATATCCATAGACTATACCTGTCCTATCATAACCCATATCCCCACTGTTATAATCCTAGGACTGAACCCCTTATATTCCCTCATATTTAATTATCCATAACTATACCAATGCCATCATACCCATATCCCCTACTGTTATATTCCTAGCCTGAACCTTTATATTCCCATATTTATACCATAGACTACCTGTCCACTCATACCATATCCCCTACTGTATATCCTAGGACTGAACCCCTTTATATTCCATTAGATTAATATCCCATTAGACTACCTGTCCATATCATACCCAATCCCCTACTGTTAATCCTAGTACTACCCCTTTATATTCCCTATATTAATATCCATAGAATCCTACCTGTCCTTTCATACCCAATCCCTCTGTTATATCCTAGGACTGGAACCCCTTTATATTCCCTATTATAATATCCAAGACTACCTGTCCTATCCCATATCCCCATCTTATATCCAGACTACCCTACGATAAATATTATGTTTATACCCATACCCCCTATATCTATACTGAACCCCTTTATGTTCCCCATTAAATATCCATAGACTACCTGTCCCATCATGCCTATCCCACCGTGTTATATCCATACTGAACCCCTTTTATTCCCTATATTAATAGTCCATAGACTACCTGTCCAATCATACCCATATCCCCTAATGTTATAGATCCTATACTGAACCCCTTTATATTCCCCTATATTACATATCCATATACTCCCTGTCCCTATCTAACCCAATATCCCCCATCTGTTATATCCTAGGACTGAACCCCTTATTCCCTATATTAATATCCATAGACCTACCTGTCCTATCATAACCATATCCCCTACTGTGATATCCTAGGACTAAACCTCTTTATATTCCCCATATTAATTCCATAGCTACTGTCCATCCATACCCCATATCCATCTGTTATATCTAGTGACTGAAACCCCCGCTTATATTCCCCATATATATCCATAGACTACCTGTCCAACTCATAGCCCATAGTCCCCTATACCCGCTTGTTTATCCTAGACTGACCCGTTTATATTCCCCTTATTAATATCCAAGATCTATCCTGTCCTATCATACCCATATCCCCCTACTGTTATCATCCTAGACCTGACCCATTTATTTACCATATTAATATGCCATAGACTACTGTCCTATCATACCCATATCCACTACTGTTATATCCTAGTCTGAACCCCTTTATATTCCCTAATATTACAATCCATAGACTACCTGTCCAATCATACCCATACCCCTACTGTTATATCCTAGGACTGAACCTCTTTATATTCCCTATTTAATATCCCATAGACACCTGTCCTATCATACCCATATCCCCCTACTGTATATCCTAGGACTGAACCCCTGTACTATTCCCCTTATTACTATCCTATCTACACCTGTCCTACATACCCATATCCCCTCCTGTTATATCCTATTACTGACCCCTTTAATTCCCCATATTAATTCCATAGACTACCTGTTCCCTAATCATACCCATATCCCCTACTGTTTATATCCTAGGCTGACCCCGGTATAATTCCCCTATATTAAATTCCATATCTACCTTGTCCTATTACCCATAGTCCCCTCTGTTATAGTCCTATACTGAACCCCTGACCCCTTTATATTCCCATATTAATATCCATATACTACCTGTCCTATCATACCCATATCCCTACTTTAATCTCATTACTGACCCCTTTTAGTATTCCCCATATTATACCAAGCTACCTGTCCTATCATACCCAATCCAAAGATCCCCTACTGGTTATATCCTAGACTGACCCCCTGTATATTCCCCCTATATTATATCCATCATACTACCGTCCATCATACCCATGACCCTCCCCTCTGTTGATCTCCTATTACTGTAACCCCTTTATTTCCCCATATTAATATCCATAGACTAACCTGTCCTATCATACCCTATCCCCTACTGTTATATCCTAGACTGACCCCTTTAATTCCCTTTATTAATATCCAGACTACCTGTCCCAATCATACCATATCCCCTACTTGTTTAATCCTAGACTGACCCTTAATTCCTCCTATTTAATTCCATATACCTACCTTTATCATACAGTACCCATATCCCCTAACTGGTATCCTAGGACTGACCCTTATATTCCCTTATCTTATATAACCCATCGAGCTAACTGTCCTACTCAACCCTCATCCCCCTACTGTTCTAGTACCTAGGACTTGGAACCCCTGTATATTCCCCTATATTATATCCATATACTAACCCTGTCTATCATACCACATATCCCCTACTGTTATAAATCCCTAGTACTGACCCTTTATATTCCCCATTTATATCCATAGACGTACTGCTATCATAACCATATCCCCTACGTTATATCCTAGGCCGAACCCCTTTATATTCCCTATATTAATATCCATAGACTACCTGTCCATCATACCCATATCCCATCCCCATCTGTTATCCTAGTACCTGAACCCCTTTATATCCCATATTAATATCCACAGACTACCGTGTCCCCTATCCATACCCCATATGACCCTAATGTTATATCCTAGGACTGACCCCTTTTAATCCCTATATCATAATACCATAGACTCCTGTCCCAATCCATAACCCATTCCCCCCTACTGTTATATCCTAGTACTGGAACCCCTTTATATTCCCATATTAATGTCCATCGACTACTGTCCTATCATTACCATATCCCCTACTGTTATATCCTAGTACTGAACCCCTTTATATCCCCATATTAAATATCCATAGACTACCTGTCCCTATCTACCATATCACCTACTGTTATATCCGAGTACTGAACCTTTATATTCCCGCATATTAATATCCTAAGACTAATACCTGCCCTATCATAGATACCATATCCACTACTGTTACTGGGTGAATGAATTTACAGATTATACCAGAACCTGGATGAATGAATATACAGATATACCATGACCTGGATGGAATGACATATACAGATATACAGATGACCTGGAGAATGAATATTAACATGTATACCTTGACCTGGATAATGAATTTACAGATTAAATACCATACCTGGATGAATGATATACAGATATACCATGACCTGGATGAATGAATATTACAGATATACCATGACCTGATGGAATGAATATTACAGATATACCTGACCTGGATGAATGAATATTACAGATATACCTGACCTGGATGAATGAGAACCTTCACAAGCATGTTATATAAATACCTAAACAATACAGACCATCCAAGAATTTAATGTATGTTATATAATATGTTCAATGGTAAAGTAACACTTTTCACTATTTGGATGTACATTACATTACACTCGTATAGAATTGTATCTCCTGTATATTTTCAGAATGGTTGCTTTGGCATTCTGGGAGGGTGCGAGTCCTTCCTTTTAGAGGCTTTTAATCAACCCATTAACTTATCTCCATGCACATTGCATAGCACTGTTCAACCGCCCAGTACATGTCTTCATCTACAATGGACAAAAACTAGTTATGACACTGTACACACAAAGACAGTTGGCAGCTACGTGGAAAAAGTCAGCACCAACTTGAGGCTAGCTGGATCCCTTAGTCAATCAACTCTACAAAACAAAAAGCTGGTCTAAAATGTTGGATCTCTGGGTTCTCTGATATACCATGACCTGAATGGAAGTGACAGCGGAGTCTGAACTTTCCAAATGAATATCTGGGTATCTATAAGGGTTGAAAAATCTAAACTTTGCCAATTTTAATGTTGTAATGTTCATCTGAATTGGATAAATCATTGCAATGTATTAAGAACTGATCTATATACACAGGAATTCCTCCGTAAAACGGTTTACTTTTGCTGAAAATTAAACATGTTAAAAAGACAATTTAAAACTATACTAATGTATTTTTAATGTATGAAAATGATTGACACAAAAAGAAGAAATAGTGCGTAGTCTTCTCACAATTAGAATTTTTAGCTTAACTTGTCAGCAGTGTCACATTGTAAAGATTTATAGCTCTATATTTTATTAGATAGAAATATAGAAATCTGATACCGTTTCTTTTGGGGTTGGAAAGCAAAGAAACCACAGCGATAAAATGTATGAAAAATGAATATAGTTTACTTATCAAGTTACCGTGACAATAAAACAAACAAAGTTATTTCAACATAAAACATACACACTATATTACAATATATACATGACACATGATTACATGTAGACACATTGATACCACAGAATGTATACTTCAATGTTAGCCCTTGCTGTTGTCCTGGCCTGTATCCATCAGATTCCCACATGACATCTGGCATGGCTTCCACTGTCCAATCCGTCCTGTGTCCTCAGTCTCTCAGTAGTCCACTGGGCTTCTCCTAGTCCAAGAATACATCCCTTTCTCCTAGTCCAGAATACACCCCTTCTCCTAGTCCAAGAATACATCCCTTCTCCTATCAGATACATCCCTTCCCTAGTCCAAGAATGCATCCCTTCTCCTAGTCCAAATACATCCCTTCTCCTATATCAAGAATCATCCCTTCTCCTAGTCCAAGAATGCATCCCTTCTCCTAGTCCAAGAATACATCCTTCTCCTAGTCAGAATACACCCCTTCTCCTAGTCCAAAGAATCCATCCCTTCTCCTATCCAAGAATGCATCCCTTCTCCTATCCAAGATACATTCCCTTCTCCTAGTCCAGAATACATCCCCTCTCCTAGTCCAAGAATGCACCCCTTCTCCTAGTCCAAGAATGCATCCCTTCCTCCCAGTCCAAGACTTCTCCCAGTCCAAGAATACACCCCTTCTCCTAGTCCCAGAATACATCCCTTCTCCTACCCACAGAATGCCATCCCTTCTCCTAGTCCAAGAAATACATCCTTCTCCTAGTCCAAGAATACAATCCTTCTCCTGTCCAAGCAATACATCCCTTCTCTAGTCCAAGAATACATCCCTTCTCCTAGTCCAAGAATGCATCCCTTCTCCTAGTCCAGAATACATCCCTTCTCCTAGTCAAAGAATACATCCCTCTCCTAGTCAAGAATGCATTCCTTCTCCTCGTCCAAGAATCTCCTGCCTTCTCCTAGTCCAAGAATCAATCCATTCCTCCTAGTCCAAGAACATCCCTTCTCCTAGTCCAAGATACCTCCTCTTCTTCTCTAGTCCAGAATACATCCCTTCTCCTGTCCAGAATCCATCCCTTCTCCTAGTCCAAGATCCATCCCTTCTCCTAGTCCAAGATACATCCTTCTCCTTAGTCCAAGAATGCATCCCTTCTCCTAGCCAGACTAAATCCCTTCTCCTAGTCCAAAGAATACATCCCTTCTCCTAGTCCAATAATAACATCCCTTCCCTATCCAAGAATACATCCCTTCTCCTGTCCAAGAAATACAACCCCTTCTTTGTCCAAGAATACATCCCTTCTCCTAGTCCAAGAATACACCCCATCTCCTAGTCCAAGAATACATCCCTTTCTCCTAGTCCAAAAATACCCCCTTCTCCTAGTCCCAAGAATACATCCATCTCCTAGTCAAGATACATCCTTCCCTTCTTCCTATCCCCCTAGATACCACCCTTCTCCTAGTACAATGATACATCCCCTTCTCCTAGTCCAAGAATACATTTCCCTTCTCCCTATTCCAAGATACATCCCTTCTCCTAGTCCAAGATACATCCATCTCCTAGTCCCAAGAATACATCCCTTCTCCTAGTCCAAGAATACTCCCTTCTCCTAGTCCAAGTATCCACAATCCCTTCTCCCTAGTCCCAAAATACATCCCTTTCCTCCTAGTCCAAGAATACATCCCCTTCTTCCTATCCCAAGTATACATCCCTTCTCCTAGTCCCAAGAATACATCCCTTCTCCTAGTCCAAGAATACATCCCTTCTCCTAGTCCAATATCATCCCTTCTCCTAGTCCAAGATGCTCCCTTCTCCTAGTCCCGAATACTCCCTTTTTTCCTAGTCCAATATGCTTTCCCCATTACTGCCTTTACCCCAGTTTTTATATCCAATTTACCATCTATTCCTCCCCCCAGTAAACATGGACGGCGCCTTCTTCTCTTCTCCTATTCCCCATAGAACACGACGTCTCTGTGGATACACAGTAATGCAAATGAAAACTGGCTAACCTTGTATTTGCCCAATCTAGAACCAGCATTAATTTTACACCTGTTGTATGAACTAATTAATCATGGGAATGCAGTATCCTGCCTTCATAGATGTATTTTTTTTAACCATGACTGCACCAGGTTGCCTGTGAGAGAAATGGCCATCCTAATCTCTTTTGGTAATTGCCCAACTATCACATTGTAATAGAACTCTTGGCATATTAAACTAGTATAAAACTTTGTACATTAATATGTAAGTAGAGAGTGTCCCAAAACGTTCGCAACATCCCGTCCGCCCCGTCGCTCGAGTATCTGCAAATTTTCGAAAATCCGTGTAGGCGGACCCAATTAAAATTGAAAATAATCCTCCCTGAAATTTTGAGATTTAGAACAACATTATGAGAATCCTCGTTTTTTCGTAATTTTTCTCGAAATTACAGAAAAGACCTCGCGGTGTCGAAGTATCGGAAGGCCGAAAAAATCCGCGAAATAAAATCCCTTCGCGAACGGTAATAAATCCACGGCGGATCCGGTTTCAGATCCGCAAACCCCGGCAGCCATCCCCTAATGTACATAGCACTCTGTTTCTTAATACAGACATCTCATCCCTCACAAAATGTGGTTATTTTAATTTATATTATCCCTCCCGTGCCTAGTACTTTATAGAACCCCTGGAGATTAATTAGACATTAATGAAACCGGGCACGTATGTTTCCATGGAATTGCCCAAGATCCCAACTGAAATTTTTTGCGTACAAAGTTGAAATTCACGTGTCAAACTTCAACGTCAAAACCGAACTCATCAGGATTAATTCAAAAGTTGCTTATCGTTTAAAATGGTGCTAATTTTGCCCCAACCAATCAGGCAATGTTAGCTCTTCAAGTTGAAATAAGATCTGATTGGGTTGGGGCAAAATTTCGCACCATTTTTAAACGATAGAACTCTTTTATTGATCTCCGCTGTTTGAACTTTTTCAATAAGAAAATTTTTCAGCACATTGACTTCCCATTTTTGACCTTGATTTAAAATTCCAAACGCCAACGTTTCATTTTTAACTCATGTTTCAATCATAATTCCATAGTTTTCGCCGATCCTTCGCGAATTTCTTAAACCCCCGAATACTACCTCAAATCGTCAAGGTTTTGTTTGAACGAGCCTCCTCGCCGGGACAACTTCTTTACCTTTTCAGTTTGTCAGTGGGTTTTTTAACATTATTTTGCTATAGTAAATAGTTATATATACATATTAATCGTTAAATAACCTGTCAGGGAGATAAAAGTTTCTTATCATTTAAATGTGTGCTAAATTTGTGCCCCCAACCAATCAGCTTTATAACTTTGAAGCTAACATCTGATGGTGGGGCAATATTAGCACCATTTTAACGATAAGAACTTTTATTGAGAAGTATAGTATTATCTAACAAAAAGGTCCTTTAGGGCACGGGCCACACTGCACAGCAACAACGCCATCGAAATCGCATGCGATTTCATGTGCCGACTTTTTTGCGGCTTGTCGATTTTTTTTTCAATAATAATAGGAAAACCATGCGATTTCAGGGCGATTAAACATGCAGAACGCAAAACGCAACGCACCCGTAAAAACGGTTGCGGTTTTTTTCTTTGCCGCGTTTTCAACAGTGATTTTTTATAAAAATGCAAAGCGCAATCCGCAAGCCTCAAACGCAAGAAAAACGCAGCCTCGTGTCCTAGCCCTAATAGGTATTTTTACAATATGAATTTTCCTTTGACTGTAATTTCTACGCATTGTGAGTAATTCTTCCAATGAGTTTATTTGTTGACTGTGTCTACAATTGGCATGAACCTAAATGGAATAAGTGAACTTACCTTATGCCTTGAAGTTTTAATAGGAAGTGGATTCATTTATAATATACAATTATAACTTGTTCTGCACTTCATTTAACATAAAGCACAAAGCTGTTTGTTCCAACCAAAGGTTTTTTTAAAAAAAAAAAAAAAACAATTAATATTGATTATAATGAGATAAATAACACCATGTTATTTTGTAATTTCTTTTTTCCACAGAAGCAAATTTATTTGGAAAGTTCCCACGGTTATATCCGAGTGCAGGGCGAGAATTTGTATTTTCTTTTTCTATATTACTACTGCTATATCTTCTCAATGTATCTGGAAATGACCAGTGAGTGATCCCTGTTTTTGGAACCAAGGCTAGATTTGAGATAAATTGTGGGTTTTTGAAAAATTCGTGGATTGGGCATCAAGCTTTTGGGTATAAAAGAGGAGACGTGCCCATCAGGCACACTTGCAAGCCAATCTCCTTTTGGGCATTGTCACTGGAGCGCATAACAATAGTAAATAGTTAGTATAGTATATTTATAGTATAGTAAATTTGAGGTTGAATAAAGAAATGTCCATCCAGTCCACCCCATCTAGCATACTCCTCATCTTTCCTGCCTACTGTTGATCCAGGGAAGGCAAAAATCCCTACCAATTTATGAGGGGGAAAAAGTGGCAATTAGGAATTTCCCTGGATCAACTCTACTTTACTGATCAAACCGTAACTTGTAACATTCCTTGCTTGTTGCTTAACTCATCGTCATCCGTTTCTATTTAAAACTGACCATGAACTGCCATAACAACGTCGCACTGGAGAGCATTTCCATAGCTTTAACTGTTTCTCACCAGTGACAACCCTTTCCCCAACTCTAACTTTATTATCAAGACCATTAACTTGGTAACATTCCCTTGTTTGCACGAACTCATCCCAACTTTTTATGGAATACTGACCAAGAAACCTCATATACAACGTCCAACTGAAGACGTTGTCCATAGCTTGTACCCCTTTGTTCACAGTGGAACCAAAAAACCCTTTCCCCAACTCTTACTTTATTATCATACCATTAACCTTGTAAAACATTCCCTTTGTTGCAAAAACTCACCAGCTTTTTATTACTACTGACCAACATGAACCTCCATAACAACGTCCACTGGAGACAGTTCGCTAGCTTTTAAAAACCCGTTCTCACGTGACAAAACCCTTTTCCCAACTATTCTCCAGAAACAAGCATATTTTTTAAAGCAGGAATAAGGAGTAAGATAAATGACAAATACGTTGGTAAATACAGTACAGCACCAGTTAACAGAAATATTTTTAAATAGTGAATTCCCTAACTAGGAATACACAATCTTTTAAATTATTTTTAATTTTTCATTCTGGTAACAATTTCAATTACAGATATACCATGACCTGGATGAATGAATATTACAGATATACCATAACCTGGATGGATGACTATTACAGATATACCGTGACCTGGATGATTGAATATTACAGATATACCATGACCAGGATGAATGAATATTACAGATATACCATGACCAGGATGAATGAATATTACAGATATACCGTGACCTGGATGAATGAATATTACAGATAAGCCATGACCTAGATGAATGAATATTACAGATATACCATGACCTGGATGAATGAATATTACAGATATACCGTGACCTGGATGAATGAATATTACAGATATACCATGACCTGGATGGATGAACATTACAGATATACCATGACCTGGATGAATGAATATTACAGATATACCGTGACCTGGATGAATGAATATTACAGATATACCATGACCAGGATGAATGAATATTTACAGATATACCATGACCTGGATGAATGAATATTACAGATTCCTGACCTGGATGAATGAATATTACAGATATACTGACCTGGATAGGATGAATACCTTCACAAGCATGTTATATAAAATACCTAAACAATACAGGACACATCCACAGAATTTAATGTATGTTATATATATGTTCAATGGGTAAGTAACACTTTTCCTATTTGGAGTGTACATTACATTACACTCGTATAGAATTGTATCCTGTATATTTCAGAAGTTTGCTTTGCATTCTGGTGAGTGTGCGAGTCCTTCCTTTTAGAGGCTTTTAATCACCCATTAACTTATCTCCCATGCACATTCATAGCCTGTTCAACCCCCAGTGACAATGTCTTCATCTACAATGGACAAAACTAGTTATGACATCGTACATCAACAATAGACGTTGGCAGCTACGTGGAAAAAGATCAGCACACAACTTGAGGCTAGCTGGATCCCTTAGTCCAGTCAACTCTCAAACACAAAAGCTGGACTAAAATGTTGGATCTCTGGGTTCCTCTGATATTACCATACCTTGAAATGGAGTGGAACAGCGGAGTCCTGCAACTTTCAAATATATCTGGGTTACTATAAGGGTTGAAAAATACTAAACTTGCCAATTTTAATGTTACGTAATGTTCTCTGAATTGGATAAATCATGTGCATGTATTAAGCTGATCTATATACAAAGTGAAGTTCTCCGTAAAACGGTGTTATTTTGCTGCAAATTAAACATGGTTAAAAAGACAATTTAACTATACTAATGTAAGTTTTGTAAATGTAGAAATGATTGCAACAAAAAGAAGAAATAGTGCGTAGTCCTTCTCCACAATAGAAATTTTAGAGCTTAACGGTCCAGCATGTGTCCATTGTACAAGATTATAGCTCTATATTTTATTAGATATAAATAAGAATCTGATACCCGTTCTCTTTTGGGGTTGGAAAGCAAAGAAACCACAGCGATAAATGTATGAAAAATGAATATAGTTTTTAGCTTATCAAGTTACCGTGACAAAAAACAAACAAAGATTATTTCAAACATAAAACATACACAACTATATTACAATATAGACATGACACCATGATTACATGTAGACTACATAGATCACCACAGAAGTGTATCTTCATACTCATGTTAGGCCTTGCTGTTGTCCTGCCTGTATCCATCATTCCCACATGACTCTGGCATGGCTTACCTGTCCAATCCCATCCGTGTCCTCAGATCTCTCAGTAGTCCGAACTGGGCTTCAAATCCTAGTCAAGGAAACAATCCCTTTTCTCCTATCCCAGATACACCCGCTTCCTCCTAGTCCAAGAATACTCCCTTCTCCTAGTTCAACAAATTCTAGTCCAGAATACATCCCTTCTCCTAGTCCAAGAATGACATCCCTTCTCCCCTAGTCACAGAATCATCCCTTCTTCCCTAGTCCAAGAATGCATCCTTTCCTAGTCCAAGAGATCCCCTCAAAACATCCTTCTCCTAGTCCAGAAACACCCCTTCTCCTAGTCCAAAGAATCCACCCTTCTCCCCTATCCAAGAATGCATTCCCTTCTCCTATCCAGTAGATCATACATTCTCCTTCTCCTAGTCCAGATACATCCCCTCTCCTAGTCCAAGAAAGCATCCCTTCTCCTAGTCCAAGAATGCATCCCTTCTCCCAGCCAAGAAAAACTCCCTTCTCCCGTAGTCCAAGAATAACCCCTTCTCCTATCCAGAATACATTCCCTTCTCCTATTCCAAGAATGCTCCCTTCCTCGTCCAAGCAATACATCTTTCTCCTAGTCCAAGATACATCCTTCTCCTTCCTCCAAGAACATCCCTTCTCTAGTCCACAGAATACATCCCTTCTCCTAGTCCAAGAATGCATCCCTTCTCCCTAGTCCAAGAATACATCCCTTCTCCCTAGTCAAAGAATACATCCCTCTCCTAGTCCAAGACATGCATTCCTTCTCCTGTCCAAGAATCTGACTCCTTCTCCTAGTCCAAGATGCATCCATTCTCCTAGTCCAAAATACATCCTTCTCCTAGGTCCAAGATACCTCCCTTCTTCCTAGTTCCAGAAATACATCCCTTCCTCCTAGTCAGAATCCATCCCTTCTCCTAGTCCAAGATCCATCCCTTCTCCTCAGTCCAAGAATACATCCTTCTCCTTAGTCCAAAATGCATCCCTTCTCCTACCAAGACTAAATCCCTTCTCCTAGTCCAAAGATACATCCCTTCTCCTAGTCCCAGATACATCAACATCCCCTTCGCCTATCCAAGAATACATCCTTCTCCTGTCCAAGAAATACAACCCCTTCGTTTGTCCAAGAATACATCCCCTTCTCCTAGTCAAGAAAACCCCCATCTCCTAAGTCCAAGAATACATCCCTTTCTCTGAGTCCAAAATACACCCCTTCTCCTAAGTCCCAAGATACATCCATTTCTCCTAGTGACATCTTAGAATAGCTCCCCTCCTACCCCAATACACCCCTTCTCCTAGTGACAATGAATACATCCCCTTCTCCTAGTCCAGAATACATCCCTTCCCTAGAACCCTTCTAGTCCAAGACATACATCCAGTCTCCGAGTCCCAAGAATACTCCTTTCCTAGTCCAAGAATACCATCCCTTCTCCCTAGTCCAAGATACTACTCCCCTTCTCCCTAGTCCCAAGTAATACATCCCTTTCCTCCTAGTCCAAGAACATACATCCTCTTCAGTTCCAGATACCCTTCTAGTCCAAGTATACAATCCCTTCTCCTAGGTCCCACAAAAATAACATCCCTTCTCCTAGTCCAAGAATACCCTCCCTTTCTCCTATCCAAGTAATACCATTCCCTTCTCCTAGTCCCAAGAATGGCCTCCCTTCTCCTAGTCCGAATACTCCCTTTTTCCCCTGTCCAAGTAATGCATTCCCCCATTAACTTGCCTTCACCCCGTTTTTATATCCACATTTAACATCTATTCCTCCCCCCAGTAAACATGGACGGCCTTCTTCTCTTCTCTCTATCTCCTTTCCTATACAAGAACACGACGTCTCTGTGGATACAACAGTAATGCAAATGAAAACTGGCTAACCATTGTTATTTGCCCAAATCTAGAAACCAGCATTAATTTACACCCTGTTGGTATGAACTAATTATCATGGGGAATGCAGTATCCTGCCTTCATAGATGTATTTTTTAATTACAGATATACTGTGACCTGGATGAATGAATATTACAGATATACCATGACCTGGATGAATGAATATTACAGATATACCATGACCTGGATGAATGAATATTACAGATATACCATGACCTGGATGAATGAATATTACAGATATACCATGACCTGGATGGATGAATATTACAGATATACCGTGACCTGGATGGATGACTATTACAGATATAGCGTGACCTGGATGGATGAATATACCATGACCTGGATGAATATTTCAGATATACCTTGACCTTGATGAATAAATATTACAGATATACCATGACCTGGATGAATATTTCAGATATACCTTGACCTTGATGAATGAATATTACAGATATACCATGACCTTGATGAATGAATATTACAGATATACCGTGACCTGGATGAATGAATATTACAGATATACCGTGACCCGGATGAATGAATATTACAGATATACCGTGACCTGGATGAATGAATATTACAGATATACCGTGACCCGGATGATTGAATATTACAGATATACCGTGACCCGGATGAATGAATATTACAGATATACCATGACCCGGATGAATGAACTAAACTTTAAGTCCAGTTGATCTAACTGAATCCAACAGATATATCATGACCTGGATGGATGAATATTACAGATATACCGTGACCTGGATGGATGAATATTACAGATATACCTGGGTCCCAGGCAACCTCAGCAGGGACAGGGACAATGACCCAATTCCTTTCTGTCCTGTATTTTTTGTGCAATGCCTCATTCCAGCCTGTGACCTTACATCTTCTTGTCAGGAGTCAGCCTTCTTTTTCCAGAGGATCCTTCCAAAGGTGATGAATGCAATTCACCTGGTCTATGGCATACATCACCTTTCCGTCTAGTCATGGAGTCAGAGTGGAAAAACATCCAAAGTGACTTTTATCTTAAGGGGCTTTCAGAAATGCTATGAGCCATTGATTGTCCTCATATTGCGCTCGCCCGCCTAAACAGAGAATGGAACTGGATCTTAATAGAAAACACGTCCATTCTTTAATGTTCAGGTGGTGTGCGATTCACACCTGCCGCATATGAGTATAAAACATGGTAGCAGGAAGTTGACACGACTCCCAAAAGAATAATTTGCACCGGTCAGTCTCTACCACCAGTTACCAATGCGCCACATGCCACAGGGTTTTGTGGGCTTTGTGGGCCACAACCGAGTGTTTGATATAGCGAGAGTTGGTCAGGACAAATGAGTGTCTGTTGCCACAAACGTGCAGGGCCTATAGGAAACGCTCAATCATACCTGATTGGCAATTCTGAAAAAATGGGAGAATAAACTTGTTGGCTGCACACATGTTAATCTAATTTTGTGCCACGTAATGATGCACAATCATCGTTTTAAACAAAATTTAATATGTACCCAGACCTTACATTGACTAATTGTTAGGAATAATATGGACCCCTGTTATGTGGATAATAGTATCAGCCTTACATTGACTAATCTGTTAGGGATAATGTGGCATGTTATGTGGATAATATGTTACCCGGCCTACATTGACTAATCTGTTAGGGATAATGTGGCATGTTATGTGGATAATATGATCCAGCCTTACATTGATTAATGTTAGGAATAATATGGATGTTATGTGGATAATATGTACCCAGCCTTACATTGAATAATCTGTTAGGGATAATATGGCATGTTATGTGGATAAATGTATCAGCCTTACATTGAATAATTGTTAGGGATAATGTGGCCTGTTATGGGATAATATGTATCCAGCCTTACATTGGACTAATCTGTTAGGGATAATATGACATGTTATGTGGATAATATGTACCCAGCCTTACATTGGACTAATCTGTTAGGGATAATATGGCATGTTATGTGGCTAATATGTACCAGCTTACATTGACTAAT
Source organism: Hymenochirus boettgeri (assembly GCA_019447015.1). Taxonomy (NCBI): domain Eukaryota; kingdom Metazoa; phylum Chordata; class Amphibia; order Anura; family Pipidae; genus Hymenochirus; species Hymenochirus boettgeri. Next base: position 206,565 of record JAACNH010000042.1, on the reverse strand, counting down.
CTGTTAGGAATAAATGGCATGTTATGTGGATAATATGTACCCAGCCTTACATTGAATAATCTGTTAGGGATAATAGGGCATGTATGTGGATAATATGTACCCAGCCTTACATTGACTAATCTGTTAGGGTAATGTGGCATGTTATGTGGATAATATGTATCCAGCCTTACCATGACTAATCTGTTAGGGATAATATGACATGTTATGTGGATAAATATGACCCAGCCTTACATTGACTAATCTGTTAGGGATAATATGGCATGTTATGTGGATAATATGTATCCAGCCTTACATTGACTAATCTGTTAGGAATAATATGGCATGTTATGTGGATAATATGTACCCGGCCTTACATTGACTAATCTGTTAGGGATAATATGGCATGTTATGTGGATAATATGTACCCGGCCTTACATTGACTAATCTGTTAGGAATAATATGGGCATGTTATGTGGATAATATGTACCCAGCCTTACATTGACTAATCTGTTAGGGATAATATGGCATATTATGTGGATAATATGTATCCAGCCTTACATTGACTAATCTTGTAGGAATAATATGGCATGTTATGTGGATAATATGTACCGGCCTACATTGACTAATCTGTAGGGATAATATGGCATTTATGTGGATAATATGTACCCGGCCTTTACATTGACTAATCTGTTAGAATAATATGGCATGTTATGTGGATAATGATGTACCAGCCTACAGACTCATGTTACGGATAATATGGCATGTTATGTGGATATAGTACCGGCCTTACATGACTAATCTGTTAGCGGGATAATATGTCATGTTGTTGGATAATATGTATAGCCTACATTGACTAATCTGTTGGGATAATATGATGGACATGTTTGTGGATAATATGGAACCCGGCCTTACATTGGACTAATCTGTTAGGGATAATAGGTCATGTTGTGGGATAATATGTACCCAGCCTTACATTGACTAATTGTTAGGGATAAATGTCATGTTGTGTGGATAATATGTACCCAGCCTTACAATGACTAATTGTTAGGGATAATTATGGCATGTTATGTGGATGATAATATGTCCCAAGCCTTACATTGACTAATCTGTTAGGGATAATATGGCATGTTATGTGGATAATATGTACCACAGCCTTACATTGACTAATCTGTGGAATAATATGGCATGTATGTGGATAATATGTACCCAGGCCTTACATTGACTAATCTGTTAGGAATAATATGGCATGTTATGTGGATAATATGTACCCAGCCTTACATTGGATAATCTGTAGGAATAAATGGCATGTTATGTGGATAATATGTACCCAGCCTTACATTGGACTAATTGTTAGGAATAATATGGCATGTTATGTGGATAATATGAATACCACCAGCCTTACTTGGACTAATCTGTTAGGAACTAATATGGCATGTTATGTGGATAATATGATACCCGCTTACATTGACTAATCTGTTAGGATAAATATGGCATGTTATGTGGATAATATGTATCCAGCCTTACATTGACTAATCTGTTAGGGATAATATGGCATGTTATGTGGATAATATGTATCAGCCTACATGACTAATCTGTTAGGAAGAATATGGATGTTATGTGGATATATGTATCCAGCCTTACATTGACTAATCTGTTAGGGAAAATATGCATGTTATGTGGATAATATGTATCCAGCCTTACATTGACTAATCTGTTAGGATAATAGGCATGTTATGTGGATAATATGTATCCAGCCTTACATTGGACTATCTGTTAGGGATATATGCATGTTATGTGGATAATATGTATCCAGCCTTACATTGACTAATCTGTTAGGAATAATATGTCATGTTATGTGGATAATATGTATCCAGCTTACATTGACTAATTGTTAGGAATAATATGGCATGTTATGTGGATAATATGTATCCAGGCTTACATTGACTAATCTGTTAGGAATAATATGGATGTTATGTGGATAATATGTATCCAGCCTTACATTGACTAATTGTTAGGAATAATATGTCATGTTATGTGGATAAATTGTATCCAGCCTTACATTGAACTAATATGTAGGAATAATATGGCATGTTATGTGGATAATATGTATCCAGCCTTAACTTGATCATCTGTTGGAATAATATGGCATGTATGTGGATAATATGTACCCAGCCTACATTGACTAATCTGTTAGGGATAATCTGTTATGTTATGTGGATAATATGTATCAGCTTACATTGACTAATCTGTTAGGAATAATATGGCATGTTATGTGGATAATATGTATCCCGCCTTAATGACTAAATCTGTTAGGAATAATATGGATTGTTATGTGGATAATAGGTTACCCAGCCTTACATTGACTAATCTGTTAGGAATAACTATAGTCATGTATGAGGTGGATTAATATGTATCCATGCCTTACATTGACTAATCTGTTAGGGAATAATATGGCATGTTATGTGGATAATATGGTACCCAGCCACATTGACTAATCTGTTAGGATAATATGGACTGTATGTGGATAAATGTAACCCGCCTTACATTGACTAATCTGTTAGGAATAATATGGGCATGTATGTGGATAATATGTACCCGCCTTACATTACATGGACTAATCTGTTAGGAGATAATATGGATGTTATGTGGATAAATATGTACCCAGCCTTACATTGATAATATGTTAGGGTAATATGGCATGTTATGTGGAGATAATATGTACCCGCCTTACATTGACTAATCTCTGTTAGGGATAATATGGCAATGTTAGTGGATAATATGTATCCAGCCTTACATTGACTAATCTGTTAGGAATAATATGGCATGTTATGTGGATAATATGTATCCAGCCTTACATTGA